>JBBMFX010562391.1:4743-15680 GCA_037832545.1 Rhabdalestes septentrionalis
GCTTTAACTGGCTTCCAACTCAGTCAAACATCAGGATAGACCCCTCTCTACAACTGATCTGTGCGAAAAAGCCTTGAGATCAGCTTGTACAAATTGTTCATTGACTGCCTCCTAGTGTCAGAGAGCGATAACAGCACCAGAAAAAGAGACATTACCATGGAAACCACCGAGGGAGACCGCAAGGGTTTTTCAAGGTCATATTATAACAAAGTCCTTGGCTTTTTCTTGAAATTAGGTTGAGAGAATGTCTTAACCCTGATTGAACTGACCACTCAAAACCCAAAAGCCCCATTTACATATCTGTTGCTATTAGCTCAACATCAGCACATTTTCCCAACATTACTAGGGCTGAGTTAGTATTTACTGGCTCCCAGACATTTGATTTCAACATTGGGTTGCTTATGAATGCAGTCAGAATTAAACCATCCTGACCAAAAGCCTTGATTACAACCTTCACAATGGTCAGTAAGCATTTCTGGCCAAAATGACGGCTTGAAAGAAAGAAACGAAATGCTAACTTATATGACCACCTCATCTAGAGTGAACTGAAATGACTGTGAAGTCTCAAAACACAAGTAGCAACTTCAGTCACTGGTCCAGCAAATAATTTTCATCAGGATGGGCTGAACTTCTAAGATAATAGACTGATGAGGCGGCAGTTATTAATGTACTCAAAAAGGAATTGAGAAAATAGTGAATATGTAGATAGAGCCAGCCCTCATACCTCATACAAGCTGGGAGGGACATTCTCTCATGAAGGAATGCACCAAGTTTTTCTTTCTTATACAGCTGTGTTTGTTTTTTGTTCCATTATTGGTCAACTTTGACACAGGTGGGGGCCGACAGCTGCAGAGTTAAACCGGAAGACCCAAGTTAAAGGCTCTGAGTGAATAGGTCATGGTAGTGGGTTTGTTCACAAATTTCACAGAAAACAAGTGGGTACATTTCTGTCCACATCGTGGACCTGACTGTTGACTAGAACAGGATTGTGCAGTCATTGCAGCACTGAAAAAGATATGACCAATTGGCAAGTGTGTGGCATTTTGGTTATGGGCACTAATGGAAAATACACAGCTCCATCTTTTAAACATATGCTCTGGCATATCACACTGCTTAACACAGTGTGTAAATGCATAAATCCCTCATGAAATTATTCAACAAATATATGGCTTTAGGCAAGTGTGTTATTTACAGACATAAGCAGATTACACAGCACGTTTTAAATGGTATCAGTTCCGGGAATGCTTTTCTTTTGTCTAAACTAAAATTTAATTTTGCTGTTAGTACCCAAGACTGGAATCAAAAACCACTGGTTTAAAAAGCCTTCACATGATGTAAAGGCTCTATACCAGTTCTTAGATCTTTACATCAATTGGCCGAGATGAACAAATAAAAATTGTGCAATATTGACTCTTATTTGTATGTTTGCCAACAGAAACAGTGAGACATTCACTAAAAAGGCCTCTGCTTTTGCTTGTGTCATTTCAGCCACCTGTCAAGGTAGAGAACAATCCTGAGTTGCTTGAAACAAAGTTGGTTTTTCTATGGTATTGTTCAAAGAGGTCCCTTAAGAGTTTATAGTTGTTGACTTGAAATGGAAGCCTAACCACATTTTAATTACATAATATCTCCTCTAAGTGGCAGATGAATTCCGGCCTACAAGTATATTTTGAATGCTTTTTATTATCCATGCACTATAAAAGTAACCTCAACAATGTGCTTTCTATTGAAAAAATGTTTACGAGGTTAGTGGATAATGTCAGTACTAAAATGTTCCAGTATTTCAGTTTAGACTGGGTTGTCAAACATTATCAAGAGTCTATTACACTCTTTTTAGTCTAGATTAGACTATATCCAAGGCACCCATTTTGTTGCATCTGTTTGTATTGGGCACTCATGCAGTACTGGGAAATAGTAGAATAGGACTTTGCTCTTGTGCTGCTGGCTGTTGCTCCAGCTGCTCCTGCCAAACCAAGGCTTTTCTGAGGAGCTTCCAGCCTGCTGTAATGAGTGTGGCCATGTTAGGAACAGAACATTCGGCCCAGAATAGCACATCATGCCCTGCAAATTCTGGAGCGCTGTTTTACCTTTTGCTAAAAGAATTTGCGGGCCTCCCACCATGCGCTCGGGGGTGAGCTGATCACTAAAGAAGGTGGAAACATCCTTTCAGATTTAAACCAAAGAAAAAAAGAAACATAGATCAATTAATGCCTAAAGTGAATGCGAAATGAATGTGCATTACCATGCTTTTTTAAACACTGGGAATCCAAGCATGCACATTATGGGGAAAGGAAATTTCATTTATATCATTTGTATTTGAGATAGCTGGTTTTAAAACAATAATGCTGTACACACTGTGCAGATTCTCTGGCTTGACAGACCTGATCCAGCTTAAAAACACATAAAAACTTTTAGAAAGGAACATACTGCGCTGTGCAAAAGTCTCTGTCCCATGTGCAAATTGTTTAAATCTATTTTTCTCACCATGTGATAGTGTCTTTCTGCAAAATTGATTGTAGAAAACATACAAATAAAAAAGAAAGCAGTAAAAGTATCAGATTTGTTATGCTTGTAAATGTATTCGAAAAAGATATTGTGGGAGCTGGTGAGGAAAACACAGGTTCGTTTCCAGATTTATCCTCGGTCCCATCCGCAGCTCCTGATTTAATTTAATGAACGACTGATTGAGTTAAACCAGGTTTCTAATGAAAATACAGCGATATTAAAATACATCAAGGAACACACTGACATACTGAACATAACATAACATCATGTATTTATCCATTTTTAGATTTGTTGGGTATGTTTAATAATATTACGTTGGAAACAAAGAAAATAATCTAAAAAGGTTTTAAATATTATATTTGCAGGTGCAGGTTTTTAAACAGTACTTAATCATCAACCTTGATTTAATCATGTCACTGTGCCCTAAGTGGCTCAGGCCTGGCTTCACAACTTTGATCATTAGTGAGCAGAATCACATTAATATGGTATTTAAAGAAACAATCTTTCAAGTGTAGGAATCACAAACTGAATGTACTGATTTGCCTTAGAATATAAGTGATTACATTGATCACCTTTACGTACATGTTTAATTTTGTGTGACCCTAGGGCTAACGGCTCATGCTGCAGTATGTCTTTTTGCACACTGTTGTGTGCCTGAGTGTTACTATGAATTGTAAGGTGTTCTTCAGTCCCTTGAAATATGCTAATAAAGAATACACATTATTATTATTATTATTATTATTATTATTATTATTATTATTATTATTATTATTACATGCCAGGCTGTTTTACTCCACAGGTATATTTCACAAGAATAAAAAAACTAAGAAGAATAACAGACGACATTTCTGGAGCAATAGAGTAGCTGCTGTCCATTTAAGTAGAGGATCCCATAAGCAACAGGTGAAGGTTGTATCCCTGGGAAATACAGAGTGAGGAATGCAAGTTAACATAAAAGCCCAAACATTACTGGCATGTGTATGCCATCAGTGTCCTGGATTTTGAAAGTGAAAACACTGAAAACACTACATTCAACCTTTTGCAGCATAATTTGCCACCACCCTCATGCTGGTATATATATTTCTCTCCCACATCTTTTGCAATTTTGCTTTAGTTGACTACCCAGGGTTTGGACACACCCTGAGAGACTTTTTAAAATACCTTCTAAAGCACTCGCTATGTTGCTGGTTTTGGAGTTTTGATTGCTAGTGTCAACCGTTTATTGCCTAGAGCACTTTTTGTCTGTTATCCTGTTAAATATTAGAAGGCAATTATCAGTAATTACAAGTATTTCTCAATCAGGTTTTCTCTAGACTATGAATCATGATATGAAGACCTGTTTAATCTAATTCACAAGAGTCTACAAGTGGTGTTTTACGCAACAAAGCTTTGCTGGTCTGTACTTGTAGGATGACCACACCCTTTGGAATAACATGGGCACCTCCTGTGTCACACAGATTGATGTGTTATCAAGGAATTTCTTCTGCTTCCCCCTAAAAAATTTTGTTTTTTCTTCTTGTCACATACATTAACAAGGTTTTAAACTAAAAAATGTTACCTCATATGATGTTGAGGGATAATCCTGTACATATAGAACACACAGTATAGCAACATCTTGCAACATTTACACAGCCAAGATTTAACTGACCCAGCCTCTTTCTGAAGGCTTGTCTGAGTTTTAGTAAGGAAACAGCAACAGCCTGATAATGTGGTACATTATATTGAAGTATACAGAGCAGCTGGCATGACAAGACTCAAACCTGCCCATTATGCAAGTCACTGTTTCGAATCACAGGGCGATCAGCATACATCACGGTGGAAGAATTTATGATCATCATGCAGGACTACGAGGAGCACAAATCAGTGCTGCAGTGTAAGCCCAAGACATGCAGGCTTGTTGGTAACATATTGCTGGCCAAGTAAATGCATAATGTCCATTGTTTCATGTTCTATGAATATTATTTATTAAGATATTTTAAGGGGACATATTATGCAAATTCACTTTTTGCATCCTTTTGTATTTCCATTTGGGTCTCTAATGCTCCTATAAACACTCCAAATGTGAGTAATACTCCCTAAGGAGCAATTACTGGGAAGTTACCTGTAATCCTGTGTTAATTATAATTGTATTAATATTACATATAAAATAGCTGTGGGATGCACACTTGGCTGCAGATGAAGATGTAATACAGAAACATCATTTCAAGTTGTAAGTTGATAACATTTCTACTCATTATGCAAGATGATGTGTGTCTAGGCTCCAGTGAATAGCTTGTTTCTGTGTTTTACAGTATATAAGGAAACGGTTGGTGTGAAGGTGACAGGTGAAAGGCCTCCTGAAACTTTTCTTCCAGCAGAGGGATTGACATTGGTCAACAAACAGGGGAAGGCCCATTATGGAGGGGTAGAGAAAGGTGCCCAGTTGGAGGCTTGTTGGCAACATATTGCGTGATCCATGCTGATGTGACATACCAAAGCGTGTGTGTGATGAAACACTGCCGATTCTCCTTTTACGTCTCTGTAGTCTGGAGCACACGATGTGTGCAACCTGTACAAGTGCATGCTCTGTTCCAAAAACCAACACTAAACCTAGAAATTGAGAAACTCGAGCATTAAAAGCAGGTATTGCCCTATCTTTCACGAATATGTGTGTGTGCCATCATTGAATTTTCACTTTCCATTTGTAATAATGGCATCAAATAAATAAAGACATAACAGTTTCAATGTGTTCATAGTCTGTAGCTTTGTTTTTTAATATAGAACTTCTATGTGATGGCCTCTCTCAGAACACACCCCGTAGGATCAAAGGGGCACCAGCATCAGGACTGGGGTCTTTACCCTTCTGATGGTGGTGATGTTGTTTAGGACCAGACATGCTGACACCATCTGACAGGCTCCCTCTGGCTTCACACGACAAAATATGCCTTCAAGATTCCAAAAGTCATTTCAGTCCCGCTCCTCGTGTTGGCATGAGCTACTGATCACATGTCATTAAAGAACTAGAAGTCATTAGCTCATTATGCTATTGTACCATCAAAGTTATTTTCCTGTAAGACAATCCTGAATAAATTTGTGCCACAATGTTAAACAAAGATATTTATATAAGCCAGCAGCCCATGTGGGTGAGAAAACGACTGAAAACTTGTTACCCAAAGGGGGAAGAAATCTGTGATGCCCATTAGAAAGTACATGGGGCTAACAAAATTCAAATCACTGTGTTCAGGATACATTTCACTGCGTGTTGTACTTGTATAAATATGCACATGACAAATAAAGAACCTTGAATCTTGAATCATCACCATGTTTGGATCCAATAAGCGGAGAGAAGGTGAACTTGATGTAGGACATCATGCAGTCAACAGCCCATATATCAGATCAATTAAGACATGCTGAAAGATACCTGTACACTGATTTCCGATTCACATAATCACCCTCATGCTCTGGTCCCAGCACATATTCCTATTTTTTTCTCCAAAGCTGTGGCCCCATCGCATGTTCTCGTCCCAGTCTTCAAAGCTGTGGCCCGAGCTCTAGCCACTGTTCCTGAGGCTGTGGCCCCTGAGAATATGGATATTACACCTGTGCCTCCATCTTTCCATGGTATTGTGATGTCACAGGGTGACCCCGAGGGGGCACCCTTAGTGTAATTAGGGTCTTTTGCTCCGCGATTTCACCTGTGCTCTTTAACGAGATTACTAGAAACACCTGTAGGTGAAATCAGGGTGCAATAGACAGTATTTAAGGGTGTATGGACCGGCAAGGGGTTGTCGGTCTACCGTCAGAATTAGCAGTGTCAGGGCACAGTAGTTCTTACATGTGCTTGTGCTTATGTGCGCTTATTTATGGTGCCCTTTTCATCACAAGATCTCAAAGGGCTACAGGTAAAAAAAAGAGAAAAGAAAAAACATATGTATTTTTAAACAATAACCATTGAAAAAACATCTACGAGGAGGAAGCAAAATTTTGTTAAAAAAAACATCTCCCATAGTCCTCAGGTTGGTTCACGGTATGTGGAGGAGGTTTGAGTGTGTAGTGAAAAGGGAACCTGTTGTGTGTTGTGGGTTGAGTAGTTCTTTGAGGTACGGGGTGGCATGTCCATGGATGCATTGGTGAGTGAGGAGGCAAAGCTTTTATTCAATTCTGGCAGAGACTGGAAGCCAGTGGAGTGAGTGGAGGATGGGAGTGATGTTCTCATGTTTGTGCAACCTCATCAGGATCCTATCTGCAGAGTTTTGGATGTCTAATGATCCCGAAGAGAGGTGCATTGCAGTAGTCCAGTCGGGAGGAGATAAATGCATGGACCAACTTTTCGGCATCTGATAAGGAGAGAATGGGGCAGGGTTTGGAAATGTTCTGGAGGTGGTAGAACATGTGGTTGATATGAGATTCAAAGGTGAGTTGGGGGTTCATTTTTAGACCAAGATTAGTGACTACTGATGCAGGAGAGATACTGGAGCCAGAAAATGTGATGCTGGTTATGGGTGATGATTTGGTCAGGTGATGAGTGCCAATCAGGATGGCTTCGGTTTTGGAAGTGTTGAGCTGAAGGAAATTGTGTTCCATCCATATCTTCATCTCTTCCAGACAGATGGTGAATTGTGATGGGGATGGCGGTGATGTTGAGAATGAGGTTTTAGCTGTGGCATTAACATAAAGCTGTGTTTCATCAGCGTAGCAGTGGAATGAAAATCAATGGCGCCTGATGACTTGCATAATAAGGAATAAGGTAGAGGATGAGGAGGATGGGGCCAAGGACTGACCCCTGGGGAACACTGCAGGAGATTTTGTGTGGATTTGAGGTGGAGTGACCCATGGAAACGTATTCTGTACAGTTCGTGAGGTATGATTTGAACCAACTAAGGGCAGTGTCAGTGAGTCCAGTGGTGATGTGGAGCCGGTTTAGTAAAATGTCATGATCAGCTGTGTCAAATGCACCAGATTGCAGGATGCAGGATCAGGAGGGAGGGAGCGCCAGCATCAGATGACATCAGGAGTTCGCTTGTGACTCTTGCGAGTGCAGTTTCTGTGTTTTGGATTAAGGCACAACAGGAGAGCCAACCAGAAATAATTTGTTCCTATCAAAAAAAAGCTTGTTTAATTTGGAGGGATAAAGAGAGAGTGAAACATTATCAAGTAAAAATGAATTAGAATTGTGTTTGGTACATATGTAAATGACCTCAAGTTAAAATAATATAATGTATTTGCAATGCAGGATACGGGGCTACTAAACACACCTAATTCAGGACTATATATAAATGATAGTATTTGAGTTTAGGCTGAGGCCTCCACAAGGGGTTCTAGTCTGGACCGTGGAAGGGTATGCTTTCCAAACCTTCTAACCATGATTAAATTACTTTTTCAAACGCCCTAAAAAAAGGCGCTTTTCTTCATGTGGTAACAGAGCCTTTTTGTTTCTGCTGTGACATTTATCTGTAGTAAGACCAAAGTGTCATGCGTCAGCCTTTTTCCTGATTTCAACATCTTAAAGAAAATGTGCTGATGACTCAGATCTATATTTATACCAAAACCCGGTTAGAAGTAAATTCACTCACACATGTAAAGCATGCAACATACTAAATATCTTACTTTACAATGACAAAAGAATTAGTGTACTCAGACCCCATTCCCTGGAGTTTGAACACTGACTACACTGATTGCTTACACAATAATGGACCCCTGACAAATAAGACCCCCATTGTACTGGACTTTGCACAAAAAGCGGGACAGTGAGATAGCTGGGCTTGGGTTGGAGCCAGTCTGTGATTTCCAAATAACCCAGGCTTTTCGTTATTATTTCCAAATGTCAGTAAATGCCATTTCCTTATGAATCACACCAAGCTGCAATGTAAAATATTTAATTGATGTTACTTTGTCACTGTCCAGTTTTTTCTGTACTTGAGTGCATTAAAAAGAAAAGAAAAAAAACTTTCTCTTCATTTTTAGCCCCAAAAATCTATTTCACTTTTAAATAAGAAGATTTTGTAACAGTACTCATACTCAAATTTTTAAATATGCGTGCCTTCATTTTTTACAGAAGACACTGGCTTTTACAGTATCAACATTGCATTTAAAACCTCAGAAGACATGTATAGCTTAAATGGCAAATAAAATATTTTCATTGCAGATGATGTGACTCATGGTTGCTACCACCCAAACCCTAAATAAATCTAAGTTGGTACCATTGTGGTATACAATGCACCATTTCACATCAAAAATTTTCAAATTACATATCGGAACAGATTGAGGGCATCCCTCTTTAACTATAAATTCTTTGTGGTAGTTATTTTCTGTTTTGAGCCCTTGTAAATTTTGGAAAAGATTCTGCTGACAGCTGAACAGTAGGCATGTCCAGAGTATTTTGCATTTAACAGCAGTTTAAAACTGAAGATTTGTAATGCAAATCTACTTCCATATACTTTTGCCACATCCTTTCCCAAAAGAACCATCTGTAGTAGACAGCAAAGTTTCACATCCCCAGTCAGAACTGAGACTGCAGTGCTGCAGAAGGCTAAAGTGGGGCTGTCACCACAGAACCCGTCTGTTGAGGTCCGTTCTTCATAAAAGTAGCCTAACTACAAATGGGATTTTTACTTAGTAAGTCACAACTGAATCACCTAGTTCCCCCACCTTACTAATGAAAAGGAGCAGTGCCATGCAGAGATGTAAAAAATGGGCAGGTGCTCAAATTTAAAAAGATACATAGAACCAGGTTGAATAACAACAAGCCACATTCATCAAGAATTTAAAATGGAATCGCATCATTATACTATATAAAGTATCATACTAAATTTTAAATCAGCATTTTCTCATATTTGAAATATAAATGTAATATTTTCTGTTTTCTTAATGTGATTTTATTTTTTTCGCTTTTGTGATGTCCGGGCTTCGTCCCTGAAGACGAAGGGGCGTGGAGAACGAGGCCGAGACGTCACATCTTTATTCATGGCAAAATATAATACATTTGGGGTTGACAGGTTGGCAACCTTAGTGTCAACAGCAGGGCTTCGAAAGTCCCCAGTATAAAACTGTAATAAAATGTATTTTTGTCACACAATAACACACACAGTGTGAACAGAACAACATTTTCTCTACCTTTAACCTATTCACTACTGATGCTCCGATCGATCGGCGGACGATCGGTATCGGCCGATAATCAGACTTTATGACTCGATCGGGACGATCACAATTGATGACGTCAATGCGGGAAGACTAGGGACGGCTATCGAACCCGGTACTTCATCGCCACTTATAAGAGACAGAAGTATGAATAAACTCCCGCACACACACACACACACAACTCTCTTGCGCACGCAAACACACACAACACGCGCACGCAGACACACACCAGGAGGCAACTCTCTCGCGCACGCACACACACACAACACGGCACAACTCTCACGCACGCACACACACCGAGAGAACTCTCTTGCGCATGCAGACCCACACCACGAGAAAACTCTCTTGCGCACGCAGCCCCACACCACGAGAAAACTCTCTCGCGCACGCAGACCCACACCACGAGAAAACTCTCTCGCGCACGCGGACCCACACCACGAGAAAACTCTCTCCCGCACGCGGACCCACACCACGAAAGAACTCTCGTGCACACACACACACACCCATACAACAAAGGCAACATTTATAGTATTACTTTATCTGAAAAAAGTGAATGGTGATCAGGGAGTTTACATATCAGTTATATAAACTTGAAACATCAGAATTGGCATCGGTTTCGGCCGATCACCTAGACAAAAAATCGGTACTTGGTATCGGTGGCAAAAATCCTGATCGGAGCATCCCTAGTGGTGACCGAAGAATATCCAGGAAAAATATAGGAATGAAAGCATATTCATCCTAAACATATATGTAGCCTAAACTACTCAGAACATTTATTCACATAGTTAAAGAAAAAAGTGCTGATTGAGATATTATAAAGTTTAAAATAATCTTTCTCCATTGGACAGACATACATTGTTTTGGTAGCATTAATTGTACACCAGTTTTATACAATTAATTACTTACGGGCAGAAAACTCCACTCCTGGGTTTTGGGATCGTACTTCTCCACAACATCAATGGGGGATTGTTGACTGCCAAATCCACCAATTACCAACAGCACTTCTTTGGCACCTAAAACCAGACAGTAACCAGACAAGTAAATGTTTTTTAACAAAACTTAAATTACATGAACATTGTTTTGGCCTAAACAGGCTTGCGTTTCTGTTTAGTAACAAGTTTCATTTTTCATCAGGTTTTGATTAGGGATGCTCCGATCAGGATTTTTGCCACCGATTCTAAGTACCGATTTTTTGTCTGGGTGATCGGCCGATACCGATGACGATTCTGATGCTTCAGATTTATATAACTGATATGTAAGCTCCCTGATCACCATTCACTTTTTTCAGATAAAGTAATACTATAAATGTTGCCTTT
>JBBMFX010562400.1:0-15679 GCA_037832545.1 Rhabdalestes septentrionalis
CACAACTGGTTTTCTGGCGGAGAATTTCTTCAAAACTCAGACCGATAAGTTAGAAACGCGCCTCCTGCTGTCCTGGCAGAGAATTTCTTTGCAGCACGGTCGGGTAAGTTTGAACACAAACGGGCTCCGACGGTACAGCGCGGTGTAGGAGCACATTTGCCTTTGCATGAGCATGAATCAGACTTAAGAAATCCAAAATTTTATGGGGGAGGACCGCCAGACCCCCCTCTGGGCTAAGCCCCTGATGCTCACTATGTCTGGCTCCGCCTCTGATCTCAACCCTCTCCAGTTACAACAGGGGTCCCCCAGGGGTCAATCCGGGGCCCCTTCTATTCATTATTTATCTCATTGCCATTGGCTACATTTTCCATAAATATAACATACTTTTCCACTGTTAGTGGATGATACCCAACTCTATCGCTCTAGTAAACCTAATTCCACTCTCCCACCTTCCCTTTCTGACTGCATTAATGATCTTGGTTTTCCTGAAACTGAACAGTGATAAAACGGAATTTCTTTTAATAAAAAAAACCCAAAACTTATTCTAAACATTTTTTTCATTACAGTTCACAACTTGTTTGTTTTCCCTCAGTTTAAGAGTCTGGGCATCATCCTTGATAGCACATTATCTTTCCAATCTCATATTAGTAATGTCACTTGGTCTGCATATTATTATTTGTGCAACTTTAATCATCTCCACCCCTCCCTGACTCCCCATATCACTGCTGTCCTTGATCATAGTTTCGTCACTTCATGAATTGACTTCTCTAACTCTTCTCTTTTCAGTCTTATTAACAAATTTCTCCATAAACTTTAATTTGTTCAAAATCCCTAAAACCCTTCTACTGAGCACATCTCCCCTGTTCTGCAGCAGCTACACTGACTTCCGGTAAAATTACACCACAGTTTAAAAATTCTTCTCTATATTTATCTATAAGCTTGCTCCTGCATACCTGTCTGATATTCTTCACAATGCCACTCCCTCTCATGCCATCAGATCTTCTTCTTCTATACATCTTACTGTCCCCTCTGCTCGTCTGGCCACTATGGGGGACATTACATGCTTTCAGATATTCGAAATGTGAATTGCTTTTATACTCTTAAGTGCAAACTAAAAACGCACCTGTTTAATATTGCATATTCTATTTCATTGCTCTTCTCTGTTTTATTTGACTTTTTTCTTACTTTTGTATAAGTTCGTGGTGTCATTGAATGATGAAAAGCAGAGAAAATGTTTAATTATTGGGATTACTATTGTTATCAAATTTTAAAATCCACTAACATATATAAAAGTGTTATTTTATTATATCTGCCACAGTTATATTGCTACTTTGTTAGTTGTTTTGATGTTATATTTGCACTATTATACTGTTCTGTTCTTTTATAAGTGGAGTGTATTCTTTCACGAAAGATTCAAGATTCAACAGCTCTGGGTGGACTAATTATTTATGTCAAATGTGGGGGGTCCAAATGAATAATTATGGAATGTGAGGGGATACGTCCCCCTCTGATTGAATGACGCCCATGACACACACTCTTTACATTCACCCCAACACATTTGTGTTGGAGGTGTCTCGTTCCACGCACCATTATTGTAAACAAATCATTTTTATACAAAACAAATCCCAATTCAAATAGCAAACTTTCTCTCTCTCTCTCTCTCTCTCTCACTCTCTCTCTCACTCTATTTGTCTGTCCAAAGTTTTATTGGTTAATGCATAAAATAAAGTACATTTGCTTGAAAAGATGCCATAATTTTAATTTGATGTTTATTTTGTATCTCTGTGTGATTGTGCAGTCTTAACATGCGCAGTTTCCTCCGAGAATAAATAAGATCTGATTAATTACTTAGTATTTCTTATCTACAAAAAACCTAAAACATATAAAAGAAAATGCCAGATTGGATCTCTTCCATTATTTAAAGAGAACGTCAAAGGGGTCTAAAACACGGGCCGGATCTTCATACTGATGAACTTCAGGCCATAATGGTAGCCTTTCCAGTGGTTCCACACATTCCCAATGGCATAATAGGTTTCATCCTTTCCCCACAGGTAGATACCATTGGGGTTAGCGTGGTGACAAGCGCTGTACCAGAACGCTCCCAGGTAGGATTTAGCACAGTTACCATCCTTATTCGAGTCCTGGTCTTTATCGAAGGTGGAGAATTTCTGCCCATTGCTCCAGTCAAGAGAATTACCTGCAAACAGAATTTATTACAAACCACATTCCCAAGAAGTTTGGACATTTCCAAAAAATGCAATAAAAATTAAAATCTGAAAATTGGATATTATTTAACAGGCAAAAGGACAAACGTTTTACCTGTTTTCACTGACAGACTTAATCGTACTTAGAAAACTGGAAATTGATGCAATGACTGTGTTCAGCAACGATTTCGAAAAGTAAGCCCTCCCAAGCCCATGTGGCTATTTCCTTATGCTGAGAAACATTGTTTTGAAATGGGAAGTAATTATTCTCTCACATGTGAACACACCAAAGCACAAAATATTTGAGAGCTGCTACAAATTGGTGTTCATTAACTACAATATCACGATTATTCAGTGTTGGATTTCTCTTTCCAAATCTTCTACAAATAATCAATATTCATTGCAAACTTTTACTATCATTATTTATATCATTTTGTGTGCTATGAATTATTCAATTTCAAATATGCACTATGCATTATTAAATGTGTGCTATTAGTTATTCAGAAGCTGTTATACATTATTCAGCTTCCACTACAAATGTTTCAGTATTCAATATCTGCTATTATGTATTCAGTGTCAACTATGAATAATTCATCATAAGCTATTAATGATTGAGAATCTGCTTTAAATAAACAGGTGGACTTTAATCGTTAAGTCCAAACCTACAGCACTGACCTGCGCCCCCATCGATGAACCCGCCCACATGCAGAGTGTAACCGAAGCTCTCTGGGCCCACAGAGAATGAGGAGTACTGAGCGAATACTCTCCCTCCTTCCCAGTCCTCCATGTCCACCCTTAGCTCGTACTTCTTCCTCAGTGTCAGGTGGAAGAGGCTCTCCAGTCCTGGGCAACACATGAGAAGATTCCTTTTCTGCCCAACTTTACCAAAAACAAAAAAACTTTTCTCAGAAACAATGGCAGGTGGTTTAAAGCTCCTTTACGCACCCAGCCAATATTCTCCATCAGCGAACCCAAAGCCTGCCTTGTAGTGGTCCCACCCTCTGTAGAAATTCACACTGCCATCCATTCTCCTCTGGAAGACCTGGGAGGGAGAAGGAGTTTAGTAACATCATCTGTTACTGCTGAGATTCCCACCTCCTCTGGAATAGATCTCACAGGTCTGGAGCTACATCTTATTCACTCAAATGAGAAAGTGCATCCGACTTCCAGGTTCTGGAATGCAGTAGCTTTGCAAAACACATGTGGGTGGAGCCCCGAGAGGTCAAAAAGTTTAATACTTACGGTCCACCTCCCCCCGTCTGTGTTCATGTCGCAGTAAACCTGGACTGCGGACGTGGATCCGATTGGGAAGATGGTGTACACCCCGCTGGGCTGTCTGTTATCATGGCTTTGGATGTCGGCACAGTCCAGTGGGAGCAAAAGCTGAGGGTTGACGACAACTGGGAGCAGGAACAAGAGGGCAGCAAAAGCCTGTTCTCTCATTCATAAATAATAAATAATCACATTCTGGACAAAACCTTATAACAGTAACCCACATTGAAAGTGTTTTTTTGTCCAACTTCGCTACTTTTTTACTGCAGATCTGTTGGTGACAAAACAATAATGTTGTCTTTTCATTTGGTCTTGTAAATTTACCACATTCTGTCAATTTGCCCAGTTTAGTGTGAAAATGTAAATATTTAAATGTTTGCATTAAACTTTTAAAATTATAAAAACGTGGCTTCATTTTTAGCAGCTTCAGTTTTAGACGCAGACCAGAACTCTCCAAATGTTTCCTCTTTTTAAGGACTTTTCACATTCACTCACAAACACAGAAACTGTTCAGAAAAATGTAATGTTCCATGCTCACCTTCATTCTGTTGGTGCTGTAAGAGTGATTTTTTGCGTTTTGGAGATTTTGTCCCCTTTTTATAAGCCACGGCAAGGTTGTTTATCAGGAGACGTGCAAAGAAAAAATGGAAAGTGCAAAGAAAAAATAGAAGTTTACACACCTGTAGATTTTGCCCACAGGCACCCTGACCTAGATTACACAAACTGACCTAATTCACACGGTGGTACAGACCTCATGGAATGGTACAGACCTAATGGGCCAGTTGATGTCCTGGTGGGTAGGGTGTTCCCCTGGTGACCAGAAAATCATAGGTTTAAAAGCAAATTATTCTATTGAGATCTCTGAGGGACCCTGGGCGCTGTGTTCATGGCTGCCTGTTGCTTCACTTGGTGAATGTGTTTAATGCAAAGGATGAATTTTATGTTGTCCACACTGTTTGTTATGGAGTGTTTACATATTACAAAAATCACCCCTCTTTACACTCATCTACACATATTTTAAATGGTACAAATTAAACATACGAGGTCTACATGAAACAACAGACAAAGGTCTGGACTGCATGTTGGGTGCCGCAGTGGTTATTTAAAGACTTGATTCAGTCCTGTTCAATGCTGCAAGTGTGCAGCACTAGTCCCTCTGGTTTACATCTCGTTCACACTAAACTGTTACATTACATTACTGTACATAGTTGTTTTGTTTGTTTTCATTGTTTCTGTCCTAACCTGCAATGTACTGAATGTTGTTGTATGCTGTTCTATGGTCCAAGGAGAAGAGTCTAATCACATTTCATATGTTCACAACTGCTGATGACAATTAAAGTATCCTTGAACCTTTAACTTTTGTCACATTGTGGTAGCATTGCCACTTGTTTTGTTTCCTTCTCTCATTGGTTGGCACTGTTAATACCCCTCCTTCTTTATTGTTGGCCACTCAATCGTGAGTGGTTAAACTGGTTCCCAGCGTTTCCCTGATTTCTCTGTTTTCTTTGTGTTTTTTCAAGTATATCCCTTCATCTTCTCTCATTCTGCATTTTCTCTGAATAATTATGCATCTTTCCTTTTTCTTTTTTGTTCCCCTATTGTTCCCTTTATTGATTTTTATATTAATATAAATAAGACTTCTAGATTACTCTGTTTGTGAAATCTGTTCAACTTTTACTTTGGTTCCACACTGAACCCCCCACACCCCCCTCGGGTCCCCTCGTAAGTTTGATGTAGAACCACCACTGGCCCTGAGCAATGTATGTTCAAGTCCAGGGTCTTAAAAGATTAAAAGAGATGGTTTAGACCTTTCTTTTATTCAGATTGTTCGAAGAAACTTCTCATGTAAACAGGCAAACCGAGTTTTAGAACACTTTCATTCTTCCTGCGCATGTGCATGAACTGGCAGGTAGCTACAAGCTAGTAGCCCAGTAGAGTTTACCTCAGGAACATGAGTGAGTTAAATAAAAACACCAACTGGCCTGTCGCTAATTCTACCTTTTTAACAGATACAGTAGAACAGTTCAATATCGTGGAGAGTGAGAAATAATCACTGTCCAGGATCACCACAAGCAGTTAGCATGGTGGCATCTGAAATAGCCTGCTGCACGGTGACATTACAGACTGTATAAACTGGGTCCATCACCTCTAAACACCTCTATCAATCTGTGTATATAGATTCTTTTCATTTAAATAAAATGTATTTTTCTTATTACACATATTGTCTATTTCTCATATTTATCATTGTTATAAACATAGAGCATTTTCAGCAACGCAGCACACTGGAACGCGAGGCGCCGAGTGAAGCTAGTCCTCATATTAAAATGCTTCTGAAAGGAGGTTAAACAAAGCGATAGAAGTCTCAGAGGTTCAGATGGAGGATTTTCTCTTTTTCTGTACCAGGAAAGTAGCCCAGGTCTGCCACAGCACTTCTTAAAACAACGTAGATCAAATTAAATGGCTGGGAACAAACCCGAATCTCTTTATTTGACTCTCATGTAAACAGTTTGGTTTGGTTATTTTAATCCGATTAAATTTAATCGAACTGGAAAAATGTGTTCATGTAAATGCGGCTATTAATGATGAGCACAATAGTATTTAATGTCAGAGTTCAATGTGTCACCCACATTCAAATTACAGCTTTGGTCCGAAGAGGTGCGCTTATCACGCCGAAGACATTTTCTCTGGTGTGCATGAACAAATTCCAAACTAAACTTTATCCTCACACTGGGCACGGACTCTGCTACAGTCTCTTCTCTTCCGTAGCTCTCATCAAGCTCTCTGCTTTCAGGGCTCAGTACAATTTCTCCACGCTACATGGAACTCTTTTGCTTTCACACCAGTAAATACAACAGAGGACACACACACACACACATATGTCAACACACCAAGCACAATAATTCTAGCTGAACGTGGCTTGGCTGCTGCACTGGGGAGACAGTTGGAGGTAACAGGAATGTTCTCCGTAGGTGTGCACTTCCTTACTCCTACTGTCAATGTATAAAACACGAACCAAGAGTGATACAAACTTTACAAGGCTTAGAACTCAACCCAGAGACACAGTATGGAGTTGGGTGTCTGCAATGAATCTGAGGCTTGGTTGGCCATTTGAATACACACACTCGTGCAGACAGCCAATCACAGGACACGGACCAGAACTCAGGCTCATTTCTCAAACACAGGACAGGTGGACTTGTTAGTTAACTACCTACCCAGCCCAAGAGCTAATGAAGCTACCTATTCTCACCTGGGTTTCTTAGCCACCCAAAAACCACACACACCACAACACATGACATTACACACTTGTGCCCTGGCAGTCCGTTCTTCATACTTCGCTAAGCTGGATTTGATTGTTGTGGATTTGTCCTGATCTTGGATTGTTTCGTTCTTCGATGCACATCTCTACGGTGGCCCTGACGTGCAAACCACACCAACAAATTAATAAACACAACAACAAATTGAGAAACACAAACAAATTCAGAAACTACAACAACATTAAGAAACACAAAAACAAATTAAGGATCACAAAAACAAAATCGAGGAGCACAAACACAAATGAAGAATCTCAAAATCAATTTAAGAAGCACAAAATCAAATTGAGAATCACTAAATCAAATTGAGAAGTACATAAACAAAATTACAAAGCAAAAAAATATAATTGAGAATCACAAAATCAAATTAAGAAGTACAAAAATAAAATAGAGAATTATAAAAACAATACCCAATCATTAAATGTCACAGAAGAAATGTCACATTTTGTGACTAGTGAGCGGTCCACTGCATGGCATTGTACAATAATTTTACTGAATTACTGGGAATTTCTGAGACCATCACTTTTATAATCAGATTAGGATAAACATGATCTATGCGAAATTAAGCCTGCAACAATACATGATTAATCACATTTAGTCAAGTTCATTTATATTTTCATAACAAAAGTTATTCAATGGGCTTTACAGGAAATATAATAAAACTATTACCCCAAAAAAAGTTGAAAATAAAAACTAAAACATTCATAGAAAATATTTGATGGAAATGAAGATATTTAAAATTACTAATATAAGTTCTATTAAAAAATACATAACATAATAATAAAAGACTATGCACATGGACAGAAAGTGAATTGTCACTGAACCTTTCTTTTCAGGCAGACCACAATTTCCTCTGAGAAAGAGATTTAACAGCGAGTTTTTTTCTGTTTGTAATTTTACCCTGAACGAGATGTCCTTTTCTCTGAGTTTGTTTTCATGGAATTTTGAAATTTAATCGCTCAACTTGAGGAAACAGGTTTCTAGATACCACAAAGTAACCTAAGTAACAGATTCTGATCACAGGAAGGAATGTGTCAGACAAAAATTTACAAGCCCTTGTCTGGCACCCTCAGGTCAAATGATCATTTTTTGTATACTTTAAATCTATTTACTGTTGAAAAATAAAGATACTGAATTCAGTTGAAAGCTGATTTACATTTAACTCGCAGCTTATAAAAGAAGATTGCAGACATAAAACTAATCTGCAATTTTAATCCCTTTTCACAGTATACATAAAATACAATGTAAAAAGTTCAAGAGATTTACAAGTTCAGACATTTAAGCAAGTCATTTATTGTAAATTTCTTTAAAATTATGAATAAAAAAATATAAGTAAAACCCTTTCAGCTATATAAATCGTTCATAGTTAAGGAATAGATCATTATGTAGCTCTGTAGCTGTTTTGTTTGAAAGTAAATGCAATTTTAAACTTTTTAGTACTTACTAGACCATTGTACATGAAAACAGATTGATGTTCTCCTCATTAAGTTCTACAAAAATTAGTAGTTGATAAAAACTGTAAACAACAAAGATTAAAATAAATGACATTTAAATATTATAAAAATTCATTAAGAAATTTGACTTTTTTTCCTTTTTTGAATGGGTTAGAGAATGTGCTGAAATGTAAGTGGAGGTAAAATCTCTTCCTCACTGGAGAAAGTTAATATGGGGTCATTCTCTGGTCAGAAAATGTACAAATTTACTCCATAAATCTTTCTAACTGTATCTGTTTACCCCTGCAGAATATATCCTGAAACTCAATGTCAGTGTAAGTGAATCATTATACTCCTAAATATCCAAGTATCATATTTACCACATGATTTAAAAAAAATTCAAAATCATCTAGCCATCCAAAAAAACAGGACACGAGCGTATAAAAGACGTTGAAAACCATCATTTTTACACATTCGCAGCTGATACATTGATTGTGAGGCTCTGCGAACCTACTCAGCACAGGTGAGTCTTTGACATCTGTACTCGTCCTAAACAGATGTTCAACACTACTAATAAATAATATATGCATTTTATTTTCTGTGAGGATGAACACATTAATAAGAAATGTTTACAAATCTGTTGTTTGTTTATTTCTACAGAATAAAGACTCCACTATGATGGTGAGATTCTCCTTGTTAATACAAAAACACATTATGAATATCATTTTTGATGTTCACATCAGCTGTCATTTCCAGAGTTACCAGCTCTTTCTGTCGCTTTCAGCTGCTGTTGGCTCTGGTGCTCCCCCTGGTGGTGCAGTCTGCCCCTTTGACTCCCTTCCTGCCTCAGGACTGCCAAGATGTTTACAATAACGTCTCAGTGAAAACTGGTGTGTACACCATCTATCCAGGAGGATCAGCTAAAGGAGTGAACGTTTACTGTGACATGGGCTGTGATGATGATCCCGGGAAGTGGACGGTGAGTGGGAATTATTAATTAAATTGATGAGCTTGAACATGAACAGTAAAGCTCAGGTATTTGTGTGGCTGTTTCAAACATCCTTGTTCTCTTTGTCTCCCTCAGGTGATTCAAAGAAGAATGAACGGCAATGTGAATTTTTACAGACCCTGGGAAGAGTACAAGAACGGCTTTGGGGACGCGAATGGCGAATACTGGCTAGGTGAAGCAGAATTTTGGCATTTTGGAAATGAGTTTGCAGAAACCAGACTGCTTTAACATGTTGATCATATCAGCATAGGAAAATGTGAAATTGTGTTTTTCTGACAGGTCTGCAGAACATCTTCTTCATGACTTCTAGGAGGAAGTATGAGCTGCGAGTTCACATGGAGGATTTTGACCAAGGGGGTGTGTATGCCCACTACAGCACTTTCTACATCGATTCAGAGACCTACAGGTACAAACTTCACATCGCCGGCTTTGTCAATGGCGGAGCAGGTGAGTGAATTGACAGTTCGTTTCTATGGTCTCATGTTGATGGATTTGAGCTGTTTTGTATTAAAATGTGCATAAATGATGTGACTAAAACATACAATGACCCTTTTCAGGAGACTCTTTGCTGTATCACAATGAAAGGGATTTTGCAACTTATGACAAAGACACCAATGGCTGTGCAGTGAGCAATTCTGCCGGACACTGGTACAACAACTGCCTTCAGTGCAACCCCAACGGCCTGTACAAATGGAGCCCTCCAGCTACACAAAATACAGCCATCGTTTGGTGCAGCTGGAAAGGCTGTGCTTACCCTCTGAAGACCATAGCACTGAAGATCAGACGAGCAGCTTAAGCATCCAAGGATATTTCCTGTCAGTGCTAATACAACATCATTTCTTTTCCAGAACAGACACTTTTAGTGTAGGGCAAGCCTTTGTGTCTATCAAAAATTCTGTGTTTAGGATTTTCCTGAAATCAGTGAATCAGTAATTTACTTCTGTCCTTCGGTTTGATGTTTCTTGAGATTTTAGCATAAAATGTGCACCAAATCATTTTCATTTGTATTTGTATCAACAGCATAATCATCTGCTTATGAAATCAACATTAGAGAGTGTATATATCAACATCTACAGAGAACTGATAACTTTGTATTCATACTTGTGATTGGTGGCTGTTAATATTGATTTATACCTCATTATAAATGTTGAGGATGTCTTTGTTCTTTCCTATTTCTCAGAAGCATTAAAACTATTATCAATAACTTTGTTGGTGGGCTTAATTTTTCGTTCACTATGTTTCACTGGCTTCACAGAAATTACATTTTAAGAAAAATAATCTGAATTAAAAGATTTTTCAACAGCACAAACAGTGCTGACATGTGCAAATGCAGCAGAAATAAAACATACAGTCATTTTAAACACAAACTGGGGACATTTGTAAGGGATTATACCTACAAACTGGGACACTTGGTAGAGACAAAACACACATTCAAACATACATCCTTTTGGCAGAGTAATGTGGAAGAGAATGTCTTACAATTACAAACTCCAGACACATAAAAAAAACATCAGGAATAAGACACACACAAGCATGTTTTGCTTTTGTAATTTGAGTTTTAGACAGGGCATTTGTTTTGTATAAAGTTAGGAAGGATAGGTTTGAAATCTGAGTTGGGTTTTGTTTTGTTCTGTTTTTTCATTTAGTCTTAAGTGTCTAAGAGTTCACTCTTTAAGTTTTATGTATATACAACTACTTGTACAAACTTGTATCTCATTTTTAAAGAGAGAGACAGAATATCAACCAAAGATCAAGAAATGTCATGTTACATTAAAGTTGTACATTTATTTTCACTGGGTGAAATAATTATTTGATCCCCCATAGCCCGGTCTGGCTGTGTGTCCATGTTTAACACAGATTACAATAAATCTATCAATATCACGTGGATGATCAATTATACTTAACTAGTTATGTGCATAAAGCACACGTGTCTACAGAATCAGTTCCTTCTATTCTAACCTCTCCACCACCATGGTCAAGACCAAAAAGCTGACAAAGGATGTCAGGGTCCAGACTGTAGACCTGGATGAGACTGGAATGGGACCATCAGGAAGAAGCTTGGTGAGAAAAAAAATCAAAGTAATGCAAGCGTATTTAATATGGACAGAGGTTGTGGAATGCCTGACCCCGTGAAAACCAGATGACATATACAGTGCTCACACTACGTTTGTCCATATAAGATGCCTTGCCATTATTTAAAAATTTGTTTTAATGACATTAATGCAATTTTTAGAAATATTTGAACTGTAGCTGTGTAACAGATCAAATGTTATTCCACTTTTGTTCATACAGCAGCGCATAAAATGAAATGTGCACAATACACTGGTTTTTAATTAATTACACATATAACAATGTGATTCATCGCAGAAAAACCATGTGATTAATCATGGTTAAAATTTAAATTGATGCCCAGCATTAATATACATGTATAAATGTATATGTTTGTATGTCAGGTGTCTCAAACCTGTCCAGTAAGGGCCACAGTGGGTGCAGGTTTTCATTTAAACCTAGAAGGAGGAATAAAAACCTGAAGCCACAGCGGCAATTTCTGGACAGGTTTGAGATCACTGATATCTATATATATATATTAGGGATGCACCGAAATAATTTTTGGACTGAAATATAAAAATAAAAATGGGGAAGCACCACTGACTGAAAACCAAAACCTGAAAGAAATTATTATTACTAATTTATTAAAAGAATCAGAATACCTTTATGTAGGATTCAAACAATGCACAATATAAACTAAAAATGTAAATAAAATATTTTACTTGGCCCCACTCAAAAACAGCCTAAAACCAATGTGGCTAAAATATTTACAATTAAATATCTTCTCTCATAAAAATTCAAGTGCATTTTAATATTCTGAACGAAGTGCATCGACAAAGTGGAGGAACTAAACTCTAGAAGTGCTCCAAAAGTGGACCAGCACTTTTTCTGTTTAACAGTGAGATTTTGTTTGTTTGAAATGACCTCAGTTCTCTTTCTGCTCCATTTCAGCTCATATGTATCTCAGTTCTTTTTATGTTCACACTTTAGTTCCTCCCCCAGCCTGCTGCCGCTGTCTCTTCATGTCCACCATTCTTGGGATTTTATTTTATTTCCACTCAAGATTAGATGGTTAAAAGCTCCACCAATATCTACATATTCCACAATGATCGTTCTTGAGGTTATGGAGAGCAAGATTAAGCAGCTTTTTAGAGAAGCTTAATCTTCACAAGAATCTCCATCTCCCTTTATTTTAGTATTTATTGGGATTTTATTTTTTAAGACAATGTCTTATTTATTCGTATTTTTAAAGTTTATTTCTTTATTTTAGTTTGTTTCTTGCATAGACACATATGGCTTCCCACATGATCTGCGATTGTGTCATCATTGTGTTGGTCCATAAAATGTTTTTTTTTTTTTACGACACCGAAAAGATATTTTTACATTTGTGTCCTACACTGCAAAAAAATCAAGTCAAATGGTCCCTTTTCGTGGCAAAACAAATGATGTGAGAAGCTCTTTTTGCAGCATATTTCAAATATCTCACAGCCCGACGGTGTGAGTGAGGATATCATGTAATGACTGAAAAACCTCTAATTAACCAACTGAAAACTTTTATCAGAGAGTCTTTGTGCTGCTTTGAGCTACTGAAGATTTCAGATACGACCAAAGAATGACGGAAGAAACCAAATGGTCTCATACAGAAAAACCCCTGCATTGATCTCATCAGAGAAAAAAAGATGTTTTATTTTGGAATTAGTTTAACCGATAACTGTTTCAGTGGAATAAAATGTGTTTCTTGCAGATCATTAGAAATGGGAAATAAATTAAATTAACTGCTTAACTTGAGTTGAAAGAAAAAGTGTCACCTCCAGGAAGAAACTTCCTTTTACACACACAGACATGAAAGCGCAACCAGTTGGGAGATTTAATCGCCACTTATTGACAGATGTGGAGAAAGAGGAAACACTTTTTCATTCTCTGTGATTCATGAACAAAATGTGAACAAAATGTCAAAATGTCAGTGAACAAAATGGCAAAAGAGATGTTGAAATGTTGAGATGGATGGATAGATTATTTTGGATGACCCTTGATTTTCTTAAATATCTTATATAATTTCAGTGTAGTCATGGTGATTTTAAGGGGGTACTGGACTGTGAAATAATAATAATAATAATAATAATAATAATAATAATAATAATAATAATAATAATAATAATGATACATAAACCACAAAATGATACATTTTTCAAGTAATTGAGATCATTTTCAATCCCATTTGATTCTTCGAAGCTTGGGTAGGCTCACCATTTGGATTTGTGGCCATTTGGACGTGTTTCAAAACAGCAAAATTCAAAGATAGAGGATAAAATGCATGGGGATGTGAGAGCAGATGTTGTTGCTGCTTGAATTTTGCAACAATGTTGTAACTTTGTGTGGAAACAGGATATTTGATTCAAGGCGAAAATTTTGAGCAGAGAGAGAGTGCGCTTCTGTTCTCAGTGTACGAGCATGTGGGATTTGTGGGGAAAAAAATGCCAAATGGCTAATAAAAAGTTGGTCGTTGATTATGTCCTGCGAATGATATTCGCCGATTCTGAATCTGAAGGGGAAGATTCGCCTTTTGTACCAAGAGACACGCGAGAGAGTCGTGCTCCAAGCGGAGGGCGCTGAGACTCCCTTCCCACACGCCGATCGCGGCTGCTTGTGGCGCCGGGACGCTCAGCTCGCTCACGCCGGCCGGGCCTGCTTGTGGAGCGGCGACTCGCAGCTCACACACGCCCGCCACTTGGAGCACAACTTTCTCGTGCGTCTCTCTGTACAAAAGGAAAATCTTCCCCTTCAGATACAGAACCGCCGAATATCATTCGCAGGACATCATCAACGGACAACTTTTTATTCGCCATTTGGCGTTTTTTTCCCCACAAATTCCACATGCTTACTCACACACTGAGAACAGAAGCGCACTCTCTCTCTGCTCAAAATTTTATGTTTTTTGTGGAAATGTAAGATGTCTCCCACCTTATGACGTCATAATATGCAAATTAGATGAATATTTATACCCCACATAAACTTCAGGCCATGTCCGACATTTTTCTAATATAAAATAAGTCTCTACCTTTAACCCCTTTTAAGCCACAAGGTTTTGAAATATTGATGTAATCATCCAGTATTAAAAAAAAGGGTTAAACATCCTAAATCCAACTCATTTAAATCTTGTGATGTTCCTAAAGTAAATGAGTAATTTAAGTTTTTTTAAGATATACTGCAAAAAGAGTGAGTCAAATGTTGTAAAGCAGCCAATTTTTCCAACACCTCATAGCAACACAGTGAGCGAGAAGACATCCCATGAACTAATATTCAGACAATTTTAATCAGAGGCTACTTGTTCTATTGTGGACTATAGATTACTTCATATAAAAGAGAATTTCAGGTGTCATCCCAGCACTGAACTTATCAGAAAACAAAGTATGTATTTCCTTTAAAATTTGTTTTCCTTAAAGCTGCTTCTTTGTTTTTGTTGATCTTTATAATTGAGGAAACGAAGAAAAAAAAACTCTTCAGGCAAGCTGAAAAGGAACCCACCTCCAGAAACTTCACATACCATAATGACAATGCAGTAGGCTAGGAGACTTTATCACCCCTTCTTGACAGACATGCAGTATGAGGAAACACATAAAAGTTAGAGATGGATGGATTTTTTTGAGTGGGCATCAGCTCGTCTGGTCTTTAACCAACACAAAGGTTCCATCACACCCCATTGCTGACTGATCTACATGGCTACCTGTGGCTGCCCGACTTAAGCTCAGTCACTAACACTTTCCTGCAGAGTGATACCTGGATCTGTACCAGCAACCATAGTCCCATGATTCCTTAATCCTATCTCATTCTAATTCCCCACTGGTGTAGTTAGCTGCCAAAAAATCCCTCTCTAACTTCAAAAACCTCCTGAAGACTGAAAATTCAAAGAGCATCTCCTCTCCTAATCTATCTTCTTTCACTACTCTCTACATAAAGATTTTAGCACTTTAGACACTCCTGTTCTCAGTCTGTCCAGAATCTTGGATAAAACCATCTGCCAAATGAATGTAATGCAATGAAATGAAAGAATGTCCAATGGCAGAAGTTAGAGAGGATTCTCTTTCTTCTAAACAGCAAACAACCCCTACACCACAGCAAGCATCATGCAACATCCCAGCAACCACTTTGTATATCAGAATCATCAGTTACTGTTTTCCCCGTTACAGCGCCGTTACCGTTACTGACAATAAAATGCGCGCTACTATAACTAAGAACACAGAAGCGGTTTTCATGCAAGCAGCATCTCTCAGCCATAAGACCTCTCTTTCTCTGGTGTGTGTGTTCAGGCCGGGGCGGGACACAAAACCAGTGATGATGATTGGTGTGTCTGTACACGTGGTGTAACTGAGAATGCGATGATTGGCTTAGATTGAGTACATT
>JBBMFX010562416.1:0-15679 GCA_037832545.1 Rhabdalestes septentrionalis
TGGTACAGGTTGATCTTAGTCTCATCTGTCCAAAGAATGCTGTTCCAGAACTGGGCTGGCTTCTTCAGGTGCTTTTTGGCAAAGTCAATTCTGGCCTTTCTATATTTGAGGCTGATTCAATGGTTTGCACCTTGTGGTGAATCCTTTGTATTTTCTCTCATGAATTCTTCTCATTATGGATACTGATACACCTACTTCCTGTAAAGTGTTCTTCACTTTAGTGGACGTTGTGAAGGGGTCTTTCTTCACAATGGAAAGGATTCTGCGATCGTCCACCACTGTCTTCTGTGGACATCCAGGCCTTTTTGAGTTCCCAAGCTCACCAGGGCACTTTTTTTTCTCAGAATGTACCGAACTGTTGATTTGGCCACTCCTAACATTTCTGCTATCTCTCTGATGGATTTTTTCTCTTTTTTTCAGCCTCAGGATGGTGTGTTTCACCTCCTTTGAGAGCTCCTTTGACCGCATGTTGTATGTTCACAGCAACAGCTTCCAAATGAAAACGCCACATCTCCAGACATTTTAACTGCACAATTGATGACAGGTTAATGAGGGAAGAGCTCATGCAGCCTTTTTTTTTTTTTTTTCAGCCTTCTGAGTCAATTGTCCAATTACTTTTGGTCTCTTGAAAAAGAGGCGGCTATGTATTAAAGAGCTGTAATTCCTAAACCCTTGCTCCAATTTGGATGTGAATACTCTCAAATTACAACTGAGAGTCTGCACTTTAAGCCCAAATTGATTATATAATTGTGTCCTGACTATGTTTTTATAAACAGCTAAAATAACAACTTGTCACTGTCCAAATATTTTTGGGCATACAGTTAGGCATTATCCCAAAGCCAATCTGTGCAACACTGAAAGGCTGCCTTATGTTTTACAACCCATAAAGCTACATCTTGGGTATCAGAATTGATTCCTAATGGTAAAATTGAATGAAAAAAGTATGGGATAATACATTTCAGGCATCCACAAACCCCAATCATCAGTTTATCCATTAAAAAATAATTAACAGGGCCTACTTAACTATGCGCACAAGACATGCTATGGGTCTAACGCCACACCCTTATTGTTATGTTTGTGGGACAAATTACCTGGGTACTTTGTTGCACACACTCTGGGAATGTCCAGATGGGATATTGTGTTTGATGTTCTGTATAAGATCACTGGAATCTGTTTTCCTAAGGACCCTGACATGTTATTGTTAAACAACTCTCAATTTCCCTTTAATGAGAAGGTCCGGAAACTTTGGTTAGCCACTTCGACTGCTGCAAAAAATATTGTTTCAACGATGCAAACTTCCACATGACCTTTCTATAAAGCATTAGCTACATTCCTTACTTCAGATACTATATCTGGAACTGTCTTCAACACGGACTTGCCATGCTAAACTTACTACCATATCAATGTGGGATTTATCTTGTGCATTTAAAACATTTTGAATAATATTGGATATATATTTTATTTGGATACTTGTAATCACCTATGTGTATGTATGTGTGTTTATAGGTATGTGTGTCTGTATTAGGGCATTAATGACTTCAGATTTTTCCGACTAATTCATCAAGATAGTCGAATTCGAGTCGACTACTCGTGAAGACGTCAAACACACGCAGGAACAAAGGTGTCCAACACTGAGTAATTTTATTAAAGTTCTCTGTAACATTAACAGTCAACATGACATTTAAACTAAACTAAACTAAACTAAACAATGACTGATACCTTGAAGGTTCTAATAAATTTAAGTGTAAACAGAAAGTGGGAACAGTTAGGCCGGCGCTGCTCAGCTCCTCTGGACCGGCTCCCTGCAGTGCTAGCATTAGCATGTTAGCTAGAAGTGCCGTTTCAGAACCGTGCAGAACGCCTTCCTGCTGCAGGTCCCCGTGCTGTTTGTGTGTCTAGAGTGAAGGATCTCCACACGTGAGATGTGTATCTCTGTTCTCTGCTGCCGCCTGCCTCGTCTTGTTGTGGGGTAGTTTTTACACACCACTCTACGTGCCAATGGTTCCGCCCCTTTTATGAATGGACCATAATAATTGGTTAAAACAAGGAACGCATGTCATTCCTGAAGTGAGGAGGGGGTGGGGAAGGGGGTACGAGGGGCACTAGTATTCTGTTACTTGTTTCTGTTTGTTGCATCCTGTATGTTATTTTGAAATAAACAAAATCATTGAATTAAAAAAAAATTGTAAAAAGCTAAGGATGAAAAGACTCCAGACATGTCCTGGCAGATTGATTACCTCATAACTTACATCATAACTCACCAAAATATTTAGTTGACACCATAAACATTCTCCATAATTCACCCACATTACAGAGAAAATGTTTTTCTGTTTTAAGGGAAAACTGGAAACGCAACCAGGCGGTGAAGCATGTGTTCTCCTGGCTACTGGTGCAGGTTGGACATCCCTGGTTAGCTGACTACTTGGAGAAGGTCTTTCCTCCCTCTCTGCTCATTTCTGATGATTATCGGACTGAGAATAAAGTTCTTGGTGTGCACTGCCTGCATCACATTGTGCTTAATGTGGTAAGAGATGTCGATCAAGAAAGAGATTCCTAGTTACCAGTTCATTCAATAGAAGCACCAAATCCTTTAGTAGCAGGTCAGGGATGTAATTCAAAAGTGTTTTTTCTCTCTTTCTCTCTCTAGCCTGCTGCTGACCTTAGACAATTCAACAGAGCACAAGTGCTTTATCACGCCCTCTTTAATCACCTCTACACTTCTGAAGCAGCACTTATACAGGTAAGTCTAAAGCCCCTAGTTTATATCTGGATATGCATAAATTCCTAGAATTTATTCAGAACATATTTGGTTTTGTTCAAAAGTGAATTGTTTTGTGTGTAGTATGTAGCCAAGCATTTTTCCTGTGAATCTTTAGCTTCACTACTGTAGTAATAATGTTAATAAAGGCTAAAAAACACAAAAATTAGTATTTGAAAACAGGCTAGGTTTTTTTTTGCATATTTTCCATACATGGACTATATGGATGGGGAACTATTGTATTATTAATTCCAAATAAGATAATAAAGGCCCTTCTAATGTCTTGAGTCATCGCAGTCACAATATATACCAGTAATATGGCAGCACTGATGCTTTGCCCATATCGTTATCTGGAAAACATTGTAATGTTAATCAGGTCACTTTAGACTGCACCCATTACTTTATTTGTGCGCATCTAGCTTGAAAAAACTTAAACTAAGAGCACTGACCAATAGTATGGAGCACTCTGGAGCAGCAGCTGATTGTGTCTTGTTTTCTGTGTTTTTATGAATTTTTTATATGCATTGTTTGCAGGTAGCTCTGCCCTGCCTGATAGATTTGCTGCCAGTCCTTGTAAAGCCATTTCACCATGCAGAATTTCCACGGAAACCAAACCTCTTTGATGACGTCCTTCGTCTAATTTTGACACACATGGAAATGGAACACAAACTGGCCCTGCGCCGGATCTATGCCAGAAATCTCCTTCTGTTTATTGAAAAGTAAGGGTCACATCATTTAGGGTGTAGTGCTTGCAGACGACAGTGGCCTTTATTGTACCGGTAATCCTTCGAGAGGCCCTCCGCTGCAAAATGAGCGTAGTGTAAAGCCCTCTGTATATTTCTGACTTCCCAACACTAAACGATCCTAACTGTATTATAGCCTCATCTGTAGTGAAAAAAAAAAACCATTTTGAGTCTGACAGCGTGCCAAAGTAAAAAATCTATTATTGACATCCTTACCCTATTTTTTTGCCAACGTATTTGAGCTTCGATGTCATTATATTTTACATGCAGTTATTTATGTTTCTTGTTAATGATATTTATACACATTTGATGCAGTTCCTATGTCCATAGGCCTAAATTCTCAGCACATTTATAAGCCTTTCTCATAGAATAGCACCTTTTGTTCATCGTATTCATGGAATCCAATTCCAAACCCCAAATTACCTGATTTAGCTGATTCAATTAAGGGAATTTTCTAGCTATTTATGCGATGGGACTGGTATTTTAAAACAGAAAACTTTTTGTGTATTTTGTGTATTTATGTTCAAATATGCCGGGATTAAATATATTTACTTTTGACATAGTTTAAATAGTTAAAATTCATTTACTGGTCATACAAAAATTTTGTATACATTATTGAGTCATAGACACAATAACAATTACCAACTTAAAATTGATTTCAGATTAAAAACAGATCTGTGAGACTTTTCTAAGAACATTAAAATAAATTAGAAAAATTAATGTTGATTTCACCTAAAAAAAAAAAACGACAAGGCCAGTTTATTTGGTCTGTTTGTTTGAAGCATGCTTGGCTTGATTTTACAGGATGGGTATTGGAATCGCTCGCCATCTGAAGAGGCTGGAGAGGGTGATTGTGGGATATTTGGAGTTGTCGGACGGTCCAGAGGAGGAGGCCAGGCTGAGCATACTGGAGGTTCTGGAGCGGACAGTACAGGCTGCCTGGCCAAGGTTATTCAGTTTAAAACAAAGTTTAAAACCATTAAACTTACTTTGAAAAGATCTGAGAATTCTTCCAATCCTCAAAAATGGTGCATCTACTTTTAGTAAATGGGGAATTTGTCTAAGTTTACTCTAAATAGACATTCATATCGTATTCCCCACTGAGACACGATATGTTTGAGAATGCAGCAGAGCAGGTTATCATTTGTCTTCTGTACTAACGGTTTTCTCTTCGTCTCCCCAGGATGGAGTGCAGGATGGTTGTGCTTGCTAAGAGTTTGCTCAGGTTCCTTGTTGACATTTCATCCGAGTCACTGGATCCAGACCTCAGGAACCGGCTAATGACTAAAGCCACACGCTGCCTGCTGCTGCTGGACCGGTGCACGCAGGGAAAATTGTTGGTAGGTACCAGTCTTGGGTTGGTGTCCTTACAGATATGGCTGAATCTGTGTACTGGGGTCATCGAGTTACAAGTCTCACCGTATGATGTTTTGAGTTTAAAATGCTCCCACTCAACTTACACCGTTAGCCATGTACTTACAGACTACGTGGCTAAACTTGGAACCAGGAGTAACGATGTCCATCAGAATCAGAAAACTATTGATCCCAGAGGAAATTGTTTGTTTTGACTGCACAGAAACACAGAGAAACCAAGACACAAAGACAAGTACAGTATAAAATATCAATAACTTGCACACAATAAATAAAATGCACACATACAGCTATTTTATTTATTGTCCAAACACACTAGTGAACCTACACATGTCTTCTGAGTGTTTATTTGTAAAATTAATGAAAATGTTTAGATAAACCAGAAAAAAAAACTTGTGGGTACTATTTCGCATTATACTGACCTGCATGTAACTCTGCCTGGCATATATTTAAAATAAATGTGTTTTAGATGATAAGCTCATTCCCAAACTATCATTAAACAAGGTCTTGGACATCAAGCAAAATTTTCAGAACCATATAAACCTTCTGTTAGGGAATTTTTAAGTATTAAGGCATTAAATGCTCTGTTTCCAATCACTAATGTAAACAACTCTAACTGTCTCACTTGGCTTTGTGTGAGTGACACCAGGATGGGCTCCACTCAGACCACTCTGGAGGACTTTGTGTATAAATGTACCATAGAATTAGGTAGTAATCTGGGAAAAATGTGTTTAAACCCCAAAGATTTGTTATTAATGTTTTGTCTATTTTGTTGTAATACCTCAATTACATGTGTGATAACACATAACTGTGTAATGAATTATGTTTATATTGGATTTGATTTTCAGTTTCTGAAATGTTATGTTTTCCATTACAAAAAAGGTGGGTTTTTTTTAGATGTTTCTGTGTGAAAACAAACATTTAATTGAAATCAAGTAATAGAATAACTGCTTGTCCACAAGTGGGGGTGAGAATCAAAGGTTTCAGCAGATTTTGGTAAGAAAATTGGAAAAATAAAATGTTTGACATCACTGATGGAAAAACAAGAAGTTCTCAGGCTTAGAGTATCTAACAGCACACCTCTGGGTCCCTAACACTCCATCTCATCCTGCAGGTGTTGCTGAAGGAGGTAGACAGTAGCTGTGTTTCTGACAGCGTGCTGAAGTGCTTACAGAGTCTTACAGCCGCCGACGGTGTGTGAACTGATCTTCTATCAGGCTGGACTCCTCCATTAATTGGATTCTGTGGATCCACGCCCTATTCCCAAGACTTTTTACCTGTGGCCTAAAGTGTCTTTCAGAAGGTCTAAACCGAAGTCTCTAATGCTGGACCAGCTAAATTAACTGTTGCCACAACTGATTGGCCACCTGGTGTCTACAGGAATCCAGGACCAGAACCTGGATTTGAGGTCTGGAGTTGACATCTGAGCTGAACTAAATTAATTTAATTTACTGAATTTATCATTTTTGCTATTTTTTATAAGATGTACATTTCCAGTGAATAAATGAAACATCGACCACTTGTTATTTAACTGTGTGGGTTTATCATGCTGAGCAGCATCTGCACTATTGAATATACAGGAAATTGTTCAAAGACAGTTAAAATCAAGGTTTCACCAAAAACATCCTCTTGAAATGAGGTGACCAGGTATGTGATTCAAGTGTCCTACATTTTAATCCATAACCTGCCTTGTGTTTCTTATATGTGGGAACTTGTACTTACACATAACACAAACTGTAAAGGACTTTTTTTATTTTGGCTGACCTGTGCTGTAAATAATATGAAGCAGTAAAGTGAGCTCACACTGTATTCGAAACCTGCTGCTACATCTTTTGTAAAACAAAATTACCAATACATCCCTGTTATATTTGATGCAGCTCTTTTATTCGTATTATATAAAGAGGCAACTGATGCTCACTGGAGTTTTAGCAATAGAGTAAGAACACAAATGGTTTAAATAGATGATTCAGGGCTCACAGTTCAACAAAGACAGACTGGAAACAATTTTATAATATTTAAAATCAAATTGAAACCACGAAAATATTTACAAATTAGACTAGAGTTGGAAGGCAGCGGGTTGATTGGTTTCACACGATGAACTGCAGATGCATCACATATAATTAATACATATTAATACAATGCATATTGTCATATTTATATAGTGATATCCCAAAATTTTGATGAATTTATATAACCTTAATGCTCACTGCGAACAGAAAGTACAAGAGATTTGGGAGTGCGGTCATAAGATGAAACTACTACATACATTTTAGTTACTTTAAATAAAGAAAAAGGATTTGTGGAAGAAGCTGAATAGCAAGTAGTACAAGAACCATTTTAATCAGGTTTGCTAACAAAAGCATAGGCAGAAGTGCACAATAAAGACAACGCAGGCACAGAGAAAGCTCTTCGTTCTGAAACAACCACCATCTCAGAGTCGAGACCTCCTGAATACGGACTTGTCATTCGCGAAGACTAAATGAGTTGGCCTTAAGTCTGTGTGGAGCTGTATGTCACAGTGACAGTATTGTGGCCGCTCTGCTTTCGTCCACTCTGGACCAGCCGACTGTACAAAAGTCCTTCAAGATGAAGCAAACTTCACGTGTAAAAATTTGGTTATAAGTGAAAATGTCCCGTCCCCTCATCCGCAACCAGTATTACTGAATTTTCTCAATGTTTCCCAACTTAGGCACTTTTGTGCTGATTTTTTTGGAGGTGGCCAACAGAAACATTCAGAAGGGCTGGAGAAAAAATAATAAACATTCATTTTAATCAGCTTCAATAACAAAACACACAGGAAAAAATACGCTCATCAGCAGCACTGGTACTGAAAAAACTGCTCATTCTCAAACAACCACAGGCACAACAGAGTAGAGATGTCTTGAATAACATGACGGTATGTGAAAGTGTGTCAGAACATTCATCTGTTCTGGTCATTAAACCTAGCAACAAGAAAAATGAACTAGAGAGTTTGCCCACAGTCTGTGAAAGGCTGGAGCTCACAGAGTGTTGGTGATGGGCTCCGTGAGGCTTTGCTCTTGAGTGAAGGCTCCGGCTCCTGCACCTACTCAAACTCCACATAAGCTGTTTTTTTCTATTATTTGTTCTTGGAGTAGAACCTTTCATCCTTCATGAAATCTCTGGACTTTGTCTCTTCTTGTGATTCATTCTCTTCCCGAACGGACCCCTCGTCCTCATAAACCCTCTGGATGTTCATTTCCTGCAAAATGTGGAATTCATTAAGTGCTGAGCATACATGAGTAGTAAACCCACTATGGGCTGGTTTTCTACACCCAGATTAAGGCTAAACCTAGGCTAAGAGTAAAAAAAAAAAAAAAAAGGAAAGGAAATTAGACTTAGAATGTTTTTTTTTTTTTTACACATTGCTACACATTGTGATGGGGCCAAAACCAAACCCATTTAAACAAATTGTCACGAGGCAAAAATGTGAAAATAATTTTACTAAATATAGCCCAAATGCTTCTTCACTACGTTGGAGGAATACTTCCATACTATTTAAATGGTATTTCAGCTTAATGTCCAAAAATATCCTGACATAAAATAAACCTTTTTTAGTCCCACAAAATAAACATTTATTAGTCCCATGGTAGAAAGTTGAGAGTACATATCTAATAATATAAATATAATATAAAATGTGTACACACATTCTGATTCTGTATAAGATGCACATCTGAGGACCAAGATTAGAGCACAGAACCACTTCAAAATGTAACCTGCAGAAGGTAATACTTGTATACTTGTGTCAAGAAAACACAGAAGATTTCAACGAACCCAGTGGACTCAAGGCATCATCGAAAAAAAAGTTGTTGCACCAACAGAAACCTCCAGCTTGTACCTCATCAAACAGCTCCTCTTCCTCCTCTTCCTCGTGGCGGTTCTCCATGTTCTCCAGGACCAGAGTTTTGTCGAGGGCATGCAGGGGGATGTTCCCGATGTCTCCACACTGAACCACGCAGAGAACAGGGTCAGCATAGTTGCAAGGCTATGTGAGGAAAAAAGCGGTCTGAGACGTAAGGGAGACTTACCAGGCCCTCTTTGAGTCTTTCCAAGACCTTCCCCAGCTCCCTGCGCACAGTTCTGGTGGAGACCGGGTCGCACCGGTTCTGGTTTAGTTCCGAGGCGATTTCGAAGGTGGTGGTCTTTCTGCTGGCACTGTTGGTGTGTTTTTCCGTCACGATCCTGATGAGGGTCTGCCTCTCGATGTCGGACAGTTTGGACTTGCGACCGCAGTTGCTCTTGGCGGACGAGGTCTGGCCGTACTTGGCGTAGGCCGTCAGGACCTTGGACACCGTGCCCCTCGACACGTTTAGCAGCTCCGCGGTCCTCGTCACCGAGGCCCCCGCCATCCGGGCCCCCACGATCCGGCCCCTCTCAAACTCCGAGAGCTGCTTCATCCCTCCGACACGGCTGTTTGTTGTTGTGTCTTCTTCTGCACTACAGCACATCAAGCGTCTCACTGCTGCCACCACTGGGGGACAGTCTGGTTCACATTGTTTATATTTGTATTATATTCTGTATGGACAAAATTATTGGAACACACCTGATTTTCAGAGCTTAGGATCCATTACCTTCAGTGAAGGGCAATATTAATGCTTCAGCATACCAAGACACGTTGAACACCACCATGCTGCACAGTTTGGGGAAGTACCCTGTCCATTCCAGCATGACTGTGCTCCAGTGCACAAAGCAAAGGTCTATCAAGACATGGCTGGATGATTTCAGTGTGGAAGAACTTGATTGGCCCACACAAAGCCCTGACCTCAACCTCAACCAACACCTTTGAGTTAAACTGGAGTAGAGATTCCAGTATGAGCCAGGACTCACCAGTCACTGACCTCATAAATGCTCTAAAGCAATGGTTCTCAACTTTTTCAGCACTATGGCCCACCTATTTAACACAGCATGTTGCCAAGGCTCACTTGGCCAAGTTAGATGATATTAAATAGCCGATTGTGGACCAGAGGCTCGTCTAGATATTAGATTCAGAGATCTGCAGCCCAGTATTTGAGAACCCAGCTCTAAAGAACGACTGGGCTGTTTTCCTTGCAGTGGAGGACCACCTCCATTTTAAAGACTATGTATGTGAATGTAAAGTCATTAAAGTCCCTGTTTGTGTAATAGTCAGGTCTTCCTTTTGTCCATATTGTGTACATTAAATTTATATTTAATTTTTTAGACTGAAACATGTAACTGTTATTAATGCAAATAAAAGACTACATTTTACACAAACAAATATTCTGACTTACTAGATTACTTGAATTCAGCATTTACTTGGATGTTATAAAAATGAGAAAAACTTCTTCTTATTATTTTACCAGGCAGGGGCAAAAAATTAAGGGCAAACTCTTCAGAGAATTTGAATGACAACACAAAAACCTTTCTTTTACTCAGGGTAAGTGTTTGGCCGAAGCCATTTATTGTCAAACAACTGTGTTTACTCTTTTTAAATCTCAATCACAAAAGAAAATACCCAAAAGACACTAACCAGGACAGTGTTGACTAAGTGTGTCCTGCATTCATGTTCAAGCTGAGCTGAATAATCTTGGTTTTGTTCTAGCAAATTTAGAGTTTAATAAACTCATTTTTCAGAATGTATTTAAATGACATGGAAATACAATTGGTATAAGCATCGTTATAACAGCTATTTCAATAAGCATCGCTAAACTAAACATATACAGATCTGGACATTTAAGACAACATAGGTACAGAAAATATCTATTCGTTCTGTGGATATACATCATCGCTGATGGAACAAAACCTTGTACCTCCGTATACTTCAGCCCACTGTTTTGTGGAGAGTGGGTCAGCAGAAATGGACCCAAAATGTACAATTTGGGAGAATCATGTGTGTACATGAATTTTGTCTAGTAATTACTGAGACATATACTGAGGAGTTTGTCCAATGTCTGTGGGGAGCCGATGGTTAAAAAAAAAGACACCCTCGTGGATGCTCTGCTGCTGCTTTAGTCACAAGTCTTAATTTTGGCCATAATCTCATGGTTCCTCACTCACTGTCCTTGTACTTCTTCTGAGTCATTCTGTTCCTCACTGGAACCCCCATACTCGTCCCGGTGGGGCCTTTGGATGTTCATAATCTGTGAAAATGTGGGGTTCACAAACAAACACATTAGATGTAAAATGTGTGCCCACATACCCATTTAGAATCAACAATGTGTTTAATTCAGCAGGTCAACATTGTTAATTTACTCAAAATAGTGATGGGCCGATCCATGTTTTTCCAGTTCTGATCTGATTCTCATACAAGACTGATGGTATGGATACAGATTCCAATCCAATACATCTATTTTTTACTTTAATATTAGCATTATATTGGTTGAAATTGTGCTGTTTGTAAGTACGTTTTTACATCGCAGAATAAATAAACTACTAAGCACTTAGAAGAGTAAAAATGTACTACACTGAATTTAAAGGCCATTTATTTACACTTCACAAAAAGGTAACAGCAACAGCTGTCAAATTTTGTAAATATCAAAAACACAACAATCTTGGCTGAATCATTTAAATATTTCAAGAAGTATGTCCATTTTAGCAGCAACATCTGTGTAAAAAAATACATTGTAAAATGAATACATTTTAAATTATGTGAATTTGGAGGCACTACATGGGCAGAGTTTAATATCACCACTTCTGTATTCAAGGTGGACCAGCCGAGGTGCCCAACTTTAGCCTCGTCGTATTTTGGGAGATAGAGAGAGGGGGAGAGGGCAAAAACTGCCAAACAAAACAAATTATCCCCTGAAAGAACCCCAAAGAGGGCTTGAGGGAGAGCCAAGTGTGTTCCCTAATATTAATTTCGCTTTTGGGTTGTCTGCTGTAAATCTCCAAACTAAAGTATCTTGGTCACCAAAAAATTCATATTTACATACACTATATGGACACATGGGACGCCTACAGCAACAGGGACTTTAATGAAATATATTCGGGTACAGCACATGACAGCCAATTTAAACAAACATCTACATACACTCGCCTGAAAGGCAAGCAACACAAACAGCCTGATTAATTCCAATGAGCACAAACATGTTGGAAATGTTTTGGTTTTTTTGGGGGGGAAAACAACTAAATAAAAGAACAAATTAAGATATAAGATATTTTAAAGCACATCACTTGCTGTTATTGTGCTTTATACACACAATATAAACAGAGACAGAACCCCTGGTTTTTACCTCATCGTCCATATCTTCATCTTCGTCGTCTTCTTCCCCCTGGTTCTCCAGAGCCAAAGCCTTATCCAGGGCGTGGAGTGGGGTGTTCCCGAGGTCCCCACGCTGAACGCCAGTGAGAAGACAAAACAGGACGCGGTCAGTATCAAAAGCGAGAGAACAGAAAGGATGACAAGAGTGGAGAAATGGTACTGAACTCACGGTGGTCTGTTTCGGTGTTTTTTTATTTTTGTGCTGCTTCCTCTTGACCATTGCACTCTCTCCGTGTTCGGAATAGGCTGCTATGACTTCGGACACGGTCTCCTTCGACATGTTCAGTAACTCGGCTATTTTTGCAACCGAGGCACCAGTGCTGAGGGCTCCCACTACCTGTCCTCTCTCGAACGCTGTAAGCTGCTCCATGTCTCCTCAGTCCTCTCCTCCAGCCCGCCTGTATCGCTCTCTCCTCTCTCTTCTTCCACTGCGGACCAGGCCTGCTCTCGGGTTCAGTCTTCATACCGCCACCTGTCGTGCAGCTGTGCAGTCGGGGGACTGGAAAAAAGTATTTTTTTAAAACCTGAGCACCTAATTTCAATGCCTGTATCTTTTTATGTGGAAAAACTCTTGATGTGGTTTATGCCAAGATGTAAACAACTCCTCCTTAGCAACCGCTTCCTTCCCCTAAATGTTCTTAGCTCGTGTTCCCAGATTTTTGCCAACGTCTCAAGGAATTACCGGTACACACAGACAGACAGACACACACACACACATTTTATATATATATATTTATGAGAATGAATGATATGGACAAACGCAAGACATGGCTGGATTCATTTTGGAGTGGACTGCATGATGAACTGGAATGGAGATTGTGATCCAGGCCTTCTCGTCCAACATCAGTCGCTGACCTCAAAAGTGCTCTGCAGAATGAATGGGAACAAATTGCCACAGAAACTCCAAAATATTGTGGGAAGTCTTCCAAGAAGAGTGAATGCTGTTATAGCTGCAAAGTAAGGAACAACTAAAAGTTTATGTAGTTGAATGTAATGTCATTAAAGTTCCTGTTGGTGAGATGGTCAGGTGTACCAATACCACATGGCACACTAACTATATTCCATGTAAAATATATGTATAATATCCATACACACACTTAAAACATATGTGCTAAATAGCTTGATACCCAGACCTTCTCTGACATCCCTAAATCTTTTCTCAACCCATATTCATTAGGGTGGAGCAGAATTTTAGATGTGGTTTAATTTACTGTGAGCTTTAACATTAATCAGGGCAATTTCAGACAAACAGTATTTTTTCACAAACCACCTCAGGAAGAGTGTTGATCTAGAGTTTTTTTAAAGACTTTTTGTGGTAATAAGTGACAAAGACTGATCCAATCTGATCCAAGACACATCCTTTTGAGTTCTTTATGACTACAAGACAAAATCCTCAAAGAACAGGTAAACACAGATGGAGTGGACTGAGAGATAATCTGTTGGTTTATTTTTGTGGTAACAATGTGTGTGTCTACCGATTTCTAGTCTTTGTTAGCTACTTTAGCCTTGAAGCTCTAGCTTTGAAGTAAAGAGAAAGAAATCTGGATTCCATACAGGTCTTATCTAATCACCTATATGTGGGAGAAGAGAGAAACTGTGTGAACTGAGCATGCCAGTTGACCAATATAATGCAACTACCCCAATAAGAAAATAGCAAAATGCATGAATATATTTTATGCAACAATGAACTGAAAACTAAATGAAAAATGTCCAACCAACAATACTATATTTTCCCCATGTTTAAATGCAACAACAAATGATGGAGCAGATATTAACAATAGGACACACATTTAAGAAAGTTCAGTTAAATAAAACTGATTTGTGGTGTAAAAATTGCTGTATCAGACTTGTCATTGTTATAAACTTGTTTTAAATCAGCTTTACTGATCAAAACATATAAAAGTACACTCCTATGCTTATGAGCAGCATAGGTAAAGAAAAAGCCATTAGTTCAGAAACAACCACAAACATCCTACAGCAGACGTCCTGGATTAAAGGCTGTGCGTGAGAACATGAATCTTGACTAGTTCTGAGTGATCTTGACAAACAGGAAAGTCTGAAAAGTCTGTCAGGAGCTGGAGATCACAGTGTTCTGGTTTTGTTGTCGTTCTGCTTTAGTCCCTACGAGGCTTTGCTCTTGGGCGCTGGCTCTGTCTCCTGCTCGTACTCGATCTCCACATAAGCTCGTTTCTTCCTCACAGGGCCTTTAAGTGGGGCCTTTCCTTTCGACTTAGCTTGGACCTCTTTCTCTTCTTCTATTTCCTCTTCCATTTCTTCCTCCATCTCTTCTTCCGACTCGGACTCTTCCTCACTATCTTTCTCTTCCTCATCGCTGGCCTTCACGTTGTCCATGTCCTGTAAAATGTGAAGCCATTCATTTATTTCAGTTATACAAATTAGGCACACACTCAAGTTAATCAGAATATAAGACTGCAATATGCAGATTAGCCTCCAACCACTCCCTGAATGTTTTTGGGGTATTCTGAGGGGTCAGACCAATTACAGGCATTCTTTGGGTATGGTTATCCTATATGGTCTCCTATCTGACATATATAGGTGATCACGTTTGGACAGTTGTTAATATGGCCCTGTTCATATTAAGCATGATTCATCGCCTCATACCAAGACAAAATTTTCCCTCTTAATCAGAAAATGTATTTTCTCTTAATTTTTAATCGTCTGACTTTTAACTACATTATGCCCCAGTGGGGAAAAACCCTAATTCTTCCTGTCCCACCACCTCACTTTTCATTAAGAGACATATAAGAAAGATTTGTAATGTTTGTTATATTTGTTTAGTAGGACTATTCGTTTATCTGTTCATTACATTACTGCATGTGTCACAACTTGGAAGTAAAATACATCATCACCTCTACATAAAGGTGACTAACATACTTGAAGGCAAACCGTATATTTACAATACGGCATTTTGTTAATGTCATGCAGATTTAGTATAAGGGAATATATACAGTACTGCATTTATATTCTGCAAACATGACATGCATTTAAAGTATAAAATGTAGAAACAAAGTCTTGTTACCTCGAAGTCACTAAGATCACTTTCTTCAATTTCACCAGCTGCAACAAATTCTCTTTTTCCAACGTCCTGCAAACATTCACAGGATAAAGCCACATAAACCCTGTATTCCTCACCTGATTACATCTTTTGTTTAATAATAAAACACCTCACCTCATTCAGATTGGCTGATTTGCACTCAGGGGTATAGAACAGTCAAAAGAAACAGAAAACTAAAGCACAAGATCAAAATAAATACCTCCTCATCCTCCTCCTCTTCAGATTCAGTCTCACTCTCCTCATCCTGTTTTTCCAGAGCCTTATCGAAAGCATGGATGGGGAAGTTGTAGATGTCTCCATACTGACAAAAAACAAAACAAAACAACACACATTATGGTACAATCACACAACCCTCTGCTCTTAAGTACCTCATGACCGAATTATTAAACATAATAATATTATCAATTGCAAATCAGTAGTGGAACACACACACACACACACACACACACACACACACACACACACACACACACACACACACACACACACACACA
>JBBMFX010562444.1:0-15676 GCA_037832545.1 Rhabdalestes septentrionalis
TTCCCGATTATTCATTTAATCATTAAATAATACACTGTATTAGGTCTTGGTTCAATAGGCTACGTGCAATCATTTCAGTATGTTTTAATAAACATTGAACCAGTCCGGCCCTCGGCTTATAGCCAATTTGTTTTTTTGGCCCTCTGTGTATTTGACTTTGACATCCCTGATCTAACCCATCTAACTCTCAGTCATAACCTTCTTCTTCTTTTTTTTTACTTAACTGCACAACCTCTGGAAAACATCTTTGTAGAGAGACCACAAAAGCAAATGATTCTTTGGATCATATTAAGCCAAATGTTTTTAGATTTTCTTGTGCACAGTACATGCAAGGGAATTAAAACTATACATGTCTAAAGAGTTCCACTTATACGCGGCTATTTCATTTAACAAGAGATGAATCATCAGCGGCTTTTGTTTTTACCTTTTGTTTTCACCTTTTGTTTCTACCATCACAAAACAAAAATAACTTCTAATTGATTCCAATCTAGGTTTGCCTTATTTTAATATCGGACAAAGCAGTCAAATTTAAAGGAGACTTTGCATATGAGCATTTTTAAATAATCATGACTATCCCTAGTAAATTCCCAACCCTGCCACAGTACAGTTAAACAGGGTACCTCGCTCTGTGATGAGCGCGTGCTGTATGTTTATATCGACAGACAGTAAACAGAGGTGGACTGACTGGTCCATTCAACCATACTAAGTCAAAAGCCATCACTTTCAAGCCACGGATGCCAGGATTGGTGCATTTGTGCTTTAATGGTCAATTGGAAATTACATCAAATGCTGTAAAATAAAATAAAATATTCAAAAATGTTGTATGTTCACTTTGGCATCAGTTTATTTGGTGGCCATATTGTCCAACAGCTTGTGCCAACAGAGAAGCACTTTGTGAGGGACACAATTTCAAACCAACATTCAGAATAATTAGAAAAAATTAACTAAAAAGAATGAGAAAAAATAAATGTGCCGTTTATCTATCCTTGTTCATCTCAACTTCATCATCAAATGCCATTCAGTAACATTAAATTGTCTTAAAGGGATAGTTCACCCAAAAATGAAAATTTGATGTTTATTTGCTTACCCCCAGGGCATCCAATTTGTGGGTGACGTTGTTTCTTCAGCAGAACACAAACGAAGATTTTTAGCTCTAGCTGTGGCAGTCTGGTAGTCAAATAAGGAAGTGGATGGGCGTCAAACTTTTCATAGTAAAAAAAACATTCACAGACAAATCCAAATTACACCCTGTGGCTCATGACGACACATTGATGTCTTAAGACACGAAACGATCGTTTTTTGTGAGAAACTGAACAGTATTTGTATCTTTTTTTTACCTCTGATAGACGACCGTGTCCAACTCGTCTCGAGCTCCCTGTGTACGCGCTTTGGCGTAGGATACGCAAACGGCGGAAGTGATCTGTTGCGTGAATATGTCACTCGTTGTTTTAACAGAGCACAGAGATTCCAACATTTTTCGAATTTACAGGAAGTCTCTATCCTTAACCACGTTCAAGCCACACGCTTTTTAAACTTTATGTCAAAATCCAGTATTTAATGAATACTGACATTTAAATTGGCGCTTTAAACTGGAGCTTAAAGTGATAATACGTGAAATTATCAAAAATGCATTTATAAAGATTTAAATATTCTCAGGCTGAAGCTGAAGTCTCTTTGTCCTGAACTTAAAAAGCTTGCAGTGACCCACCAAGGACTGGGCGCACACTAACTTGAGCTTTTTGTTTTATTGAAAAAGCCGTTTATCTATGTGGCTAATTTCTATCACTCAGTTTTCTAATGACGGTAGTTCGCCTGTTTTAAATAAGCGATAACCTGCTGCTGCTGCCATGAGCAAAGACTATTGTTATTGGTCGGTTTAGGCATGATGTGCCCGTGATTGGTTGATGTGATGTGTTACACCTTGGATTTGTTTGGAATGTGAGAATATTCATAGAATAAGTTCTTGTGAAAGGTTTTTTTTCCCTCGTTGTTCAACTACTAAACTGAAAAGAGTAGATTACACACACACATTACTAGGCTAGTCTTTTGTAATGAATTTTATCATGTTTCACAAACCAGGCTCGGCAGCATCTCAGAACAAAGTCGACCCACCTGAGGTCTTTCTTCAAACATATTCTTCATAAGGCTACTCACAGCGTGTGTGTGTATGGGGGGCGTTAAGAGGCTCATGATGAGGTCAGGGGGCGTTTGTGCAAAAAAGGTTGAAAACCACTGTTTTAGACGGACTACTTAAAGCGCTACACATGCGCGCTCACATACGCAGCCCCCCCCGCCCTCCCCGACAATGTTCTACACCACTGGTTATATGTGCTCCCTAAAAACACACTGGCCCCCCTGGTAATTTTGGTCTACAACCGCCACTGGACCTCAAGAGTCTGTTGGTTTACTGTTTTGGAGTATAAAGTCTGCTAACCTTTAGACACAATCACTGATGCAGAACATATTTGTAACGAGTCTTATATTTCAATGGCATATTTAGCTTTATACAGGCAATGCTAGCATGTTACTAGTATCCTTTTTTATCAGATGATGGATTCAGATTCTATATTTTGTGGTAGATGTTAGACAGTGACCAGCCACAACAATAAAACTAGAGACATATAGTGTTACAATGGCATGCTATATCTTGTTATATTCAGCAGCAGGTGAAGATTGTCTTCTTGTTGATGCTGATGTGTTGGAAGCAAACATAAGAATCTTTAACAAGGTCCTGATGAATTAGGTTTTCTTTCACATCATTTGGATTGCCTGTTATGTCAGCAAAAAAATGTTTAAACTGAAATGGAGCCTCACTCCATTTCAGTATTTGTTGGTAATGTCTTAATGTCTGATTTGGCTAGAGCTTTTTTCAGTGACATATGGGACAACTACACAATATTTGGCAGGTTATTTTAATGTTATGACAGATCAATGTAAGGTTGTGCAGCTACTACCACAACCTTGGCTATCAGTGATTGCTGAAAAGACTAAAAATGCATACCGGATTAATTAAGGGAAATGTCACCTATTACCAGCTATGCGCTATGATCACTGCAGCAAGGTTTTATGGCTCCTATATCACAGTATTTTTTATTTTTGAATGGGTTTCCATGACTGTGTAGTGGGTGTGGCTAAGAGGTGCTAAATATTTTTTTTATTTTATAATTTTACCTGAAACTGCTGGCTTAAAATCAACTTCAAGGCTTGGTATCAAACAGTTTGGAAGCAAGAAAGCTCATAGATCAGTATAGCCACTAGGGGATTGTACTTTAAATTAGAGTGAATCTGAATAATTTATTTGGCAATTCTTTAGCTAAAATTTAATTTGCATATTTCAAGGCCTAGCTAGCAAGTCACAAGACGTTGGTTGGCAAAAGTTTTTGGTAATAGGCATTTATTTGCATTTGGGTACTTGCATCACTGGACCCTCTAGTCTCTGGATTTAAGAGATAAATGCAATAAGAGCATGTGAAATGTAACTGACAGTTAAATATGTCCATGTATAAACAGCTTTGCTAAGTATTAATGTCACCTCCCTATCTCTCAATGTCACCAAGCTCCCTTGAGACTACCCTATGTGCATAAGTGAGAGAGAGAAATTTACCTATTATAACATAAAGTGTACCTATAATTACTGCTTGATCCAGAATTGTGTGGAGGCACATATGCCAACCTGTCATTAAAACTCCCTCTGTCATAAAAACGTAACACCTGGTCTCCAATTACACCAGTGCCCTGGAAAGTTACACACACAAACACCAGCACTCAACAAAAAATATATATATTTGGCCTTGGAATCCCACTGAGAATTTTGATGAGCTAAGATGTGTTTTAACAGTATAGTTTCCCTTACAGACATTGTCCATATTAAATATTGCACTTGCTGTTCACAATCAAGTCACAATCTTTGTGTATGCATGTATGTATGTGTTTCAGATTTATTTAGACAAGTCTGTGGTCCAAATGGTCTGACAGATCAGAAACACCTCAGCCTGCTGCTGCATGAAGCCATCCAGATACCCCGCCAGCTGGGTGAGGTAGCAGCTTTTGGGGGAAGTAATGTGGAGCCGAGCGTCCAGAGTTGCTTCCGCATGGTGAGCTATAAGCAGCCAATAGCAATGATAAGGTTTAACACTGTGCGAGAAGGAAGGGACATTTTCTCTCTACTTCATCTGCCTCTACTTTTTGCCTTTTTTGTTGCCCCCCACCCCCCACCCTGTAATCTTAGATTCTATCACTCTCCCTCTCTCTTTCTGTTGGTGTCATAGGTCTTTGTCAAGCTGCTAAGAAAAACTACACTAGGTGGGAACTGAGCAGAGAGAAGACTAAAAAAATTAAAATATGACAGGGAACACAGGATCAGAAAAATTGATGCAAAAAAAAAAATTTTGATTGTTTTTTCACAAAGCTTCATTTTCTTTCCTAATTTGGAGCTTTAATAGACTAAACATCTTCCACAAAAAAAAGGATTTTCGGTAAATGCAAACATGAACTCCCACACTAAAACAAGCAGAAAATATTTTCAGTGACTCTAGATGCTTGAGCATAATTTTTACCAGTTACATTTACCTCCACAGAAAATCTTAGGTTTAAAATTGAATTTGTGACATGTTTCATTCCTATGTTTTTGTTAGTTGTTAGACAAAGATATACAGCGCCCAGCCACAACAGTAAAACTAGAAGGTGAAGTGAAAAACATAAATTGTTACAATGGCGTGTTATCTCTTCTTGAACATCAGCAGTTGAACACTGTCTTCTTGTTGATGTTTTGGAAGCAAACATTAGAGTAACTATAACAAGGCCAAACTGTGATAGCAACACAATTGGGTCAGAACATCTGTGAAAGTTCTTGTGGGGTATTCCTGGCACGCAGTGGTTAATACATGCTAAAAAAGGAAGGAACATGGAACAAAGGAATACATTGGCCGGATGAATTAGGTTTTCTTTCACATCATGTGGATTGCTTGTTGCACCAGTGAATTCTTTTGAGGTCCTGTGAGGCCCCACATTGTTGCCAATGTCTTGATGCCTGATTTGGCTAGAACTTTTTTTGTGACATGAGGGACAACTATAAAAAATTTGGCAGGTTACTTTGAAGTTATGACTGATCAATGTAAGGTTATGTGGCTACTACCACCATCTTGCCTATCAATGATAGCTGAAATTACTAAAAAAGCATACCAAAGTAATTAAGGGAAATGCCACCTATTTCTAGATATGTGCTATGTTCACTGCAGCATGGTGTTTTTAGCTACTAAATCATTGTTTCATAGTGTTTGATATGAGACTTTATGTCTTTTTGGATCAGTTAGTGTAGTGGGTGTGGTTTAGGATATAAGAAGTTTTAAACACAAATTGTTCCGGTGAAAGTCTGCAAGGGTGATCTCGGGGCGATGGGCGCTCTGGACTGGTCCAGAAGGCACAGATTGCCAGTCCTTCATATCAGTGACACTAAAGTCTGTAGTGGGGCCCTGGCAAATCGCTACAGGGTGCAATGCTTTTGAATGACTCCCCTTGATGCCAGTACTGGCTTTCATACCAGTCGTGTGTAATTAAAATCTGTTCATTTTCACATTTATTCTGTTTCAGGATTTGAGAAAAAGATGAAAAATCCTGTAGTGCCAATCAGGCCTTGCTAAATTAGCAATTTATTATCTACTATTACTCAATCAGACTGATAAAGTGGCACAGCTAAGCTTACCTAGGTAGAAGCAGGTTGAATTGAAATTGAATGTGCATGAGTGTATACTGAAAAGGCTGGACTTGGGTGTGATTTGATGTACTTAGTTCTCTCTAGTATGTCGTGGGACCTGCGAGGGCAGAGTGCTGAGACTCACAGAGACACCAAGTTATTAATGAAAGCTCAGTAAATTAGTAGACTTTGAGGGGTAGTCAGGAAAAGCAAAAAGTGAAGTGAAGGAGAATTCAAAAGAAAAGAATATCATCAGTTTTTGAGGGACGTGCTATAGCTTGGAAGTCATATATGTAGACCGGTTATTTCTCTCTCTCTCTGTTTCTCTCTCTCTCTCTCACACACACACTCTCACACACACACACACACACTTGCAGAAGGTGAAACACTCCAATGATAGCTCAGGGCCATGCAAGAGACATCTACGTTAATTATGGCTCTTCATCGGGGCTGCAAAGAGGGCCCTGGGGAAATAAAGCTTTTAATGCATCTTTGATGCACATTTAATGAGAATTTACCACGTTACAGGTTTTTCCAGCGCCTCTCCACTCACTCTTTCCTTCCTGTCATCTGCTCCTGCTGTGACCTTGTAATATGCATTAGGTATTAGCTCAAACACAGTATTAAGTGTGCTGTTTTACATAATTTTTCCAGTCTATTTCGAAACAGTACGTTACTTTACTTATGTTATTTTGAGTGTTATTCATGATCCTTAGACATTTTGGTTACTTATTTCATTGTATGAGACAGAGTCTTATGCCAAAATTTGAGCATGCCTCTGATTGCAGAAGCAGATTCCTAAAAAAATGCATTAAAATTAAAATTAGCAAAAAATAGCATATTTGAAACTCAACTAAACATGTAGTTTGGTCACAGGTTTCAGAGTTTTACCTGCAACAGTGACACAAATTCCTTGTTACTCTATGGGTAGGGCAATTTATTTTACGTAGATTATATCATTAGCAGTTATGAAAATGTATTTCCTTTACATCATATCTAATTGTGTCTGATGTCTTATTTCGCTTCTGTTTTCCTGATGCTAGGCCCCAGGGAAACCAGTTATCGAGGTGTCTCACTTTCTAGAGTGGATGAGTCTGGAGCCACAGTCCATTGTGTGGCTTCCTGTACTATACCGTGTGACCATGGCCGAATCTGCCAAACACCAGGCACGCTGTTACATTTGTAAACAATGCCCCATCAAAGGCTTCAGGTGGGATTCAAAACCCTTGTCACACAACATGACTTCCAAAAGCTTTTTATGTACATGTGTTTTTTGCTAGATATCCCTGTTGGCATGGTTTTATGTGGTGCACATTCTTTATTTAATCTGTAGTAACAACTGGAGGGCAAGATGTGAATGGAGATAACATGATTTTGTTTGGTTATTATTGAAAAACACACTCCCTCTGTCCTGTTGATTTTGCAGGTACCGGAGTCTGAAACAGTTTAATGTGGACATTTGTCAAATGTGTTTCCTGACTGGTCGAACAACGAAAGGCAAAAAGTTACATTATCCCATCATGGAGTACTACTCACCGGTCCGTACACATCCTTAGCCTCAAACCCACACACATCCAAACAAACACTGTCCTTCTAAAGTAAAGTACAGTGTAAATCCATTTGCTTAATTATGTTCTCATGGGGATATTTCACGGTGGTACTCTAAGTGGGCCTACCTTGTCTGCAACTGCTGTTTGACTGGCTTAACTGAGCTTATAGGCAGACAATTATTTGTAGTTATGAATAGAGAGGCCTGGAGAAAACTACTGTATATAAAGGTTAATGAAGATGATCTACTAATTTTATTTTGCCCTTTCCCATCATTTAAATGCTTTTTGTCTAAGTCATCTCTCTCATTCCTTTTCCGCCATTCACTTTTGCCCCTCTTTTTCTTTCACTACCACATCCCTCTTCTTGATTCCTTGTAATTACCATGTAGAGCACCTCTGGTGAGAAGATGCGGGACTTTGCAAAGACTTTGAAAAACAAGTTCCGATCAAAACAGTACTTCAGCAAACATCCACAGAGAGGGTATTTGCCTGTGCAGACAGTCCTGGAGGTGGAGAGTGCAGAGACGTGAGTGTGTGTCACACAGCTATAAGAGATTTTAAGAAAAAGTTCGTTAGCTACTACTTATAAGGGCTTTTGTAAGATAAGTAGGGATATTCCAGTCTAACCCAAAGGAATGAAAGTGATAGTGTTCCAGGCATATTTAAAAAAAAATTGATATTAGGTGTGCTTACATTTCAATCATCTGTTTATCTTTTTTCACCATCGACTTAAACCACTGTCACAGGGGCAGTGCACATGTTTGAGCAATAAGAAGCCATAGTTTACCACAATGGTGAAATGTTATTCGTTCAGATGTACTGAAGTAATTACTATAGCTCCTCTTCAGTTTTGTTAATAAAGCAGCCTAGCATTTTGTATGTAAATAATATGATGATTATCTAGGCCAGCATTTCTCAAACATATTTGTCCTGTGGACCAGTCATGTCAGGCTTTGGGACTGCACAGCCCTGCATAAATGTTTCTGTCTGTTTTTGTGGCTGTCAGTTAAGAAAAAGCGGTCTCGCACAGATCCCTGGTGTGGAAGGGCAGCATTTGATGTATGCTTCTGAGAGAAAAAATCCAGACTCACTTGCTTTGAACACATTTTTCGATAGCTCTCGTAACGCATGTTTGTTCATGAAAATTTTGGAGTGAATGAAACAATCGGCGGGAATGCTGAACATCAAGAATTCTGAAACAAGAGGTGGACCTTGAAGTCGAGGGGGCGGGGCGCACAGTGACAGCAGCACTGAGATCAGAGCTGGATCTGATTGAATTTTGATTGGTGCAGAAGCGAGGCTCTGCGGACCGGCGGGGAAGTTACCACGGACCGGCACCGGTCTGCGGCCCATAGTTTGAGAAATGCTGATCTAGGCTATCATAATGATCAGATTACACAGCATTTGCCAATATTTAATGTGATGAGCAGAGTGCAAACAATGGGAGGTTTATGTGTGACAAGAATTTAGATCGGGCCCAAAAAATGAGACCCGACCCGACACGAGCCCGTGCACCTTGTGCCCGAGCCCAGCCCGCTCCACACTTTAACTGTAATTATCAGCCCGAGCCCGATTTAAACCCGCCAATTTTTTAAATACCTGTGATGATTAAAAAAATCAAATGCTTGATCACGGCCCGACCCAACCCGGCCTGGCCCAAGGACAGCGGCAGGAAATATCGGCCCGACCCGACCCGCGGGCCGGGCTCGGGCCTTGTAGGGTTCGGGCAGAGAATCTAAACTCTATGTGTGACATACAGAAAACCTTACGTAAGTCCAAACATTCACACCTAACAAGCCCCCATGTCAAATGATTAATGTGTATTGATGCGTTTGTGTGTTCTGGCAGGCCTTGTTCCTCTCCCAGACTACCGCATGCAGACACACACAGCCGAATTGAGCACTTTGCCAGCAGGTAAGAAACTTCTTGTGTGCAGATGATATTCATGCCTCAAGCCTCCATTTAGTCTACCCCTGACACCCTCACTTCTAATTTGTGCTCTGATTAGGTTGTTAATCTACTCTGCATAGACACACTTCTAAAAACAGCAGAACCATTCACTTTACACAAATTCTTCAGACCAGCAGTAAAAGAGTGAGAGAGTGTGACACAGATATATGGAGAGGTAGATAGGGGTCAGCTGCTTTCCAGTACCCAGAATGAAAGCTGTGTGCAGCAAGTCTCAGGGTACTTGGGAGCTGCCAATTTATATCAGTGTCTTCTGTCATTGCTTTTTGTATGTAATTGTGTCTCTCATCTCATCACACAGCTGCATAAACACATGCACACACATCATTATCTATATGACCTATTTTTTATGTATCTGTGTAGTGATACCTAAACAACAAACTAATAAACAAAGACCCAATAATCCAATGTTCGGTCTTACTTTTTCTTTATATGGGATTTCATGTTGTTGGCTTGTAATTCATATGTTTAGCAGTCTCATGATTCTTCACAAAGGACAGCTATTAGCATTTGTGGGCAACTTACACCATAGGATCTCTTAATTGAGATTTTGAAATCATACATTTTGGGTTTTGGAAGTAAAAGATCGAAAACACACCACTAACTTTTCAAACACAGATTAAATTCAGTGTTATATTAATATTTCTGTGGTTGTGGAGATGACCACAGACAACAATCAATTACCTGGATGTTATGTAGGAATAATAGGAAGTAAAACTTTCTTGTAAAACTTAAATATTTTTTTCAAAACGTTGGTACATTTTTTACTGTCTCCAGTCTTAATGTACTACTGCTAATTATGGAATCCTTTCCTACTAAAACCTTTCCTACTACTCACACAGATGCCAACAGAAGCTGTTGATATTAATTACAATCTCTAACTGGTCCTAATTTTGCTCATTAGAGACTCCACTTCTCTGTGGTGATTACATTTGTAAACCATTGCTTTTTAATATTTGTCTTCTCTTCGACTATCCAGTGTCATCCCGTGGAGCAAGCATTCTCCTTTTGATTCTTGGTTCCTCCCTCAGAGGGTTTTATTTTGCCCCACCATGTCTATAAAAATTTTATTCTATTTTTAACATGGAGGCAAAGATTTGGCTGTGGCAGGCTGCCACAGAGAAATGTTACCAATCAGAAGATCATGAACTCATATTAACCATTGTATCATTTGAACAGTACAGAAAATGCTTAAAATTTTCCTCAGATAGTTAATCATACTCCTGTGACTGTGGACATTTATCTCTTTGCCAGATTAAAACTTTGTAATAGTCCACTGCTTTAACAGTAACAAGGGTAAGTCATTACATTTACATAACAATAAGATGATCAAAGGTAGCATTTATACAACTTTGCATGGAAATCATACTTAAAGTGTACATGCAGTCAAAAGATGAAAATTATGTCCGCAAAGAAAATATCAGATTTCTGAAAATGTGGGCATGCATACATGCAAGCAATATACGCTTTATAAATCGAACTTTACCTGGGATTGTTCGCATGTGAATTTTGCCACATACTCTGCCCTTTACACACCCCCAGTCAACCATACACCGTAAATGCAAATCACCTCATGAAGTCACTAAAGTAAACCTGAAAAAATGGCATCATGGCAATCGAGGGGAAAAGTAAGAATAGAAATGTTTCTGAAACCGTAATAGTGCTTGTGGAGGAAGAAAAATTTTGTTTGCTGGTCGCAGTAGTGATGTGCAAACAAAAAGAAAGGCAGTGTGTGGCAGCAGGTATTTAATGCTGTGAATGAAGTGAGTGCTGCAAACAGGACGGTGCCCAAAATTTTAAAAAGTGGCTTTGAAAGTGATCATAAAAAAAAGAATTGCAGCACATCGAAAGAGCATGTCTGCTACTGGAGGTGGTGAAGGCACACTGGAGATGATACCTTTGGAAACCTGTTTGCTCCAATACCGGGGGGAAACAAGGGTGTGGCATGGTGTCTGAAAAAGAAGGAGACACAGACATGTTCACGACAACACACGGTAAGCGATTTTTATTTGCATTTCTAAGAACAAATGTATACTTATTACAAAGCATGAAGTAATGGTTTTGTTGGCTCTATCCCTAGAGACAATGAGAGCAGTAGGTGCAGAGGAGTCGCTGAGGTGGCTGAAGAGCGCCTGGGTGAGTCCCAGGTGCATGTAAGCTCTAGAAGTGGTTGGATCCTGACTGAGGCTGTCTTTGTGACATGAGTTACAATTAGAGCAATCGATGAAATTTCAGATGAACTGAAACAAATAAAAGCTGTGTTGGGTGATATTTCAACAACATTAAAATATCTTGTTAAAAAACATACCTTTGCACTGCTCTCTTTCGAAATGCTGCATTACATCTTCCCTGAGTCTTGCTCCCAAGTGATCGTCTTTCTCCTGGGCAAGGGTAGGCCAGAAGGGAGAGAAACAGCATTCATCTGTGTAATGTTGTGCAACCTAAACCAAACTTTCATAATTCGGCACATTTTGGGGGGTGTAATAACAACTGGCCACTTAACATGTCTAAACATCACCAAAAAATCTTCATCTCTTCTAATTCTGCCATTGGCATAAACTTCTAATAATGCCAATGTGTCCATTATGTTACGTTACTGATTTTTAATGTTTCAGAAATGGTTCATATGAAAGCTAAAACCCTCCTAAATGATGTTTAATGCACTAAAATACATTTGTTTCACTGAAAAAAGATTTATCATTTAATGAAGAAAGAAAAACAAGACAAAAGTTTTGTTGCCTGCAGAAAGTAATGTGAAAATCGAACAAATAATGTACTTCACGTCATGGTTTACTGTGGGGTAATGACGCACAACCAGAACCGTAACAGATAGCCCTCCACACGGAGAGTCAAACTTAGGATATCCACAGTTGATGGCACTGGGAAGCGTCGGGACCACCTCACCTCTGTCCAATGGGCCAGCCACTGCAGGTTTTACACAAGAGACGTGAAAGACCGAATGAACCAGCATGTCAGATTGTAATTTTAGCATGTAGGTGACCAGGTTCACCTGTCTTTCAAACTCATAAGGACCCACATACATCAGTGCCAACTTACTGGGCGGCGTCTTCATCCTGAGGTATAGGGTGGAGAGTCAGACCGTGTCTATCCGCCGAACTAAACAGAAAAGTAAGAAATAACAAAAAGTGTGCCTAAATAATTTAATTAATGTTTCTCATTTTTCCAGCAAGCCCAGCACCTCAGATCTAAAGCTAAAGTTGGGACAAACCTGACGAATTTCTTACTCTAAAAGAGGCTACAACTGCTAGCTACAACTGCATGCACAGTCCTAGATTGAACGGTAGATGGGGAGGTACGGGAACAATATAAGTTCCTTAAGTATTGAACAGATAACTGAGACTAAGTTTTCATCATTTGAAATTCTATTCCTAAATTTAACTAATTTAGATGCAAATAATCTCTATAAGTCTATAAGCCACCAGGGCCATATACAGGGTTCTTACAAGATTTTAGTGGTTTCATAGCAAATTTAGCTGTTCACTGTGATAAAATATTAATAATTGGAGATTTTAATATCCCCTTTGAAAAAGCACAGGAAACTCTAAAACCTGCGTCTACTTCAATCTTATATAGAGTTGGCTTCACCCGGCATGTAACAGGGCCTACACACTGAATCATAATTTAAGCATGTACCCTCGCTTTTGTATCAATCGTGCAATTACGTCTGCCACAGCTCATAGTTTTATTGAGAATCTTCCGGAAATATCAACCCCATTTGATACACCATCCTGTCCATCAGACCTAGATAACCTAACTGAATGCTTCAAAAACTCTTTTCAATGCACATTAGACTAGTCGGGCAGAAAAAGCTAGCTCCCTGGTATAATGATCAAACACGTGCTTTAAAGCAAAATGCACATAGACTAGAACGTATAATGGCGAGTGACTAATTTTGGAATGCTTCCACACTGCCTGGGAAGAGAGCCTTAGAGACTATAAAAACGCACTTATCATGGCACGCTCTGCCTACTTTTTGTCTCTCATTGAATCTAATAAAAATAACCCCAGGTTTCTGTTTAGTACTATTTCTAAACTAACTAAGAACCAGCAAGGGGCAGAACCACAGGGTCCTGCCAATCCTTCTAGTGGTGTTTTTAAGGATTAAAAAAAACAATAAAGTCAGAAATTTGACCCAACCACATTTGCCACCCGATTCAAAGAAAACAATATTTTTCTTTCTTATTCTTTCTTCAAAATTCTCTGACTATTCGTTCAACTCTATTCTTACAAGCTTGATTAAAGAGGTCATACCAGGAATCCTATGGCCTCTCCAACAGTATTAAATCCTTCACTTAGTACTGGTTATCTACCAAAATCTTTTAAATTAGCAGTTATTAAACTGCTGTTAAAAAAACCTTGATCCATGTTAGCTCTAACTATCAACCTATCTCTAACCTTCCATTTCTATCTAAGATCTTAAAGAAAGTTGTGGCCCAACAGCTATGTTCATTACTACACAAAAACCGTATAAATTAAAATTTTCAATCTGGGTTCTGACCTCATCATAGCACAGAAACAGCTTTGGTAAAAATAGGAAATGATCTCTTACTGGCTGCTGAAAAAGGATTAGTCTCTCTGCTGGTTCTGCTCAAACCTATATCGACGTTAGACACGATTGACCACGCTGTTTTACTGGACAAACTAGAAACCCTGGTCAGAATTATCCTGGTTTAGATCATATCTGACACACCACTATCAGTTTGTAAGAGTGAATGTTTTAGGACCTCTGTACCTTGTACATGCTGCCCTTAGGTATGATTATTCGGAAACATGAAATTAGCTTCCACTGCTATGCAGATGATACACAAATTTTTATCTCTGCAAATCCTGGTGATAAACCTAGATTAAAAAAGATTGGGGACTGCATTAAAGATAAAATCCTGGATGTCGCAGAACTTCCTTATACTCAATGCAGATAAACTGAAGTCCTTCTTCTAGGTCCAAAAGCTGCTAGAAACAAACTGTCAGGTCTAATACATGATCTTACTGGTTCCTCAGCCTCTCCAGCATTTATTGTAAAGAGCCTCCAATCCCGACCTTTCATTCGATGCTCATATAAATACATTACTAAATTAGCTTTCCTTCATCTACTAAACATTGCTAAATTAAGAAGTGCATTATGTCTCCATGATGCAGAAAAACTAGCCCAGGCCTTTATTACCTCCAGACTCGATTATTGTAACAGCCTCTTGTCAGGCTGCTCTAACAAAAACCTAAACAAGCTTCAATTCATCCAGAATACGGCAGCTAGAGTCCTCACTAGAACCAGGAAATTCAACCACATTAGTCCAATATTATCCAGACTACATTGGTTTCTGATCAAATTTTGTGTTGACTACAAAATTCTATGAATGACTATTACAGCCTTAAATGGCCTCGCACCCGAATACCACTGTAAAATTCTCTCTTACAATGAACCTCCATGGTCACTCAGATCTCAAGGTGCTCTCACACCCATCATACCTCTCAGTTCTGCCCTTTCTAGCTAGACTGCTCTAGCTAGACATGCCAGAGTCATTTAAACTGAACTAATTCCCTCCGAGGTGAGCTGCTTGGGGTTTGTGACAACCTGGTTGTAAAAATCACTATATAAATAAAATTGAATTAAATTGAATTAGACGTGTCTTGGAGTGGCACAGTGAGTTGCAAGCATACTCCACCCAGCCCAGGTACTCCGCCCCGTCATATGGCAATATGCCCGGAGGAATTGGCTCAAATCCTGCTCCAACCGTTCAGCCTGACCGTTGAAATCTGAATGATATCCAAAGGTCAAGCTGACAGTGGTCCCCAGCTTCTTAATGAAGGCATTCCAAACTCTTGAAACTGGGGACCTCGGTCAGAGGCGATGTCCTCCGGGAGGCCATAGGGCAGAAACACGGCCTGGAAAAGCGCCTTCACTACCTTACAGGCTTATCTTACTGTGTCTGCAGGACAATCTATTTCTGGTATCGCATCCAAGATGGCGCCAGTGTCTAAGGCTTGCTGTCTCCTTCGTTCTATGTTTATCGCGTCTTTGTTGTTTTTGTTGTTAAAAGATGTCAGTGCACAAGTGGTGTACAATCGTCAAACGCTTTTGGATCTGTGTTTTTCTGGACTAACCCTAATGATGACCTGGATTTCGTCCTGCCACTGTTTACTGGAATACCTGCGTTCCTCCTCCGAGACCTGCAACCTCCTCGTTGGAAGAAGCGGCATAGGCACTGAGGCAAACCTGGCGGTGAGTTGGTGAGGCTAAGGACCAGCTTGGGTGGTTTATAGGGAACTTTCCAGTCTCGGCTCCAATTGGCTCCTCGCTTCTTTGCTTCATGGCGTTCCGTGGATCCTGTTGATACCTGCCTGGTACCGGTTGTTGTCTTGGATCAATCGTAAAACTGACCAAAAACAATAACCTTTGCTCATGCACTCAATTAAGCAGACTTGGACCTATAAATAATTTTGAAATAAC
>JBBMFX010562452.1:0-15676 GCA_037832545.1 Rhabdalestes septentrionalis
TCTCTCTCTCTCTCTCTCTCTCTCTCTTTCTCTCTCTCTCTCTCTCTCCTGCTCTTTCTCTCTCTCTCTCTCTCTCTCTCTCTCTCTCTCTCTCTCTCTCTCTGTCTTTCTCTCTCTGTCTTTTTCTCTCTCCCTCTGCTACCCTTTTCCGTGTTCATGCATTTACAGCTCCATCACATTATTTACACGTTTGCAATATATTACACTTTAATAGCAGGATGAATGGATTGCTGTGCTGGAAGTGGAAACATCATTCTAAGCATGCGTCTTTCAAAACCACCAGTAAATGAAAAACATCTGGTCATTGAAGGGGTAAATGTACATGGTTCCTTCCAGAATTAGTTAGCACACTTGCTAATTATGATGGAAAAGGCTTCTAAAAAGGAGAACTTGATTTTAATTTGGAAATAAAGCATCAATTTGTGAAAAAGTCTTTAAAAAGAGAACCTATTTAACATTGATAACCTATTTGACAGAGAGTTAAATAAAGAAACATGTAAATGATGTAAATGAAAAGTATGTTCCCTGTAGCGTCTTTGCTGCCTCCACAATGGCCCTAACAGGAACCCTCGTCGGAGTACTGAGGAGTCCTCACCACGCCCCCTGTCACACATGCGGGTTGGTTTATGTTAGGCACCACATCAGGGCAACACACCTGCAGTGCGTGAGGTCTCAACTCACTGCTGATTGCTGTTGCCCTGGCATCCGCTAAGTGTCACCTGTGACTGGTCTGTTTTGAGTTAGAATCAAGTGTTTCCCCTTCCCCCGTTAGACATGGCAGAAACTCTAACGCTTTGATGTGGTGGTGTGACCAGACCAAACAAAAAATCGACCCGAAATGCTTCAAACGTGCAAATAAAGATGGCTACAGAGAAAAGCATTTAACATCGAGGGTTAAAATGGTGACATATCACTTTTTTTGCTGTTTTATTTGCTAAGAAAATGCATTTGCTAATCATTGAGGAGAATTTTCATCAGGATTTTACTCATATTAAATGGTAGGGCCAATAAATCTGGAGGGCACTCCATATCCTCACATACCAATCCATACTCTTATTGCACTTTGATGTAACATCCCATGTTGGGGGTCAGGTCTGAAGCCTCAGCTGGCTTGGACTCAAGAACAATAAGGTAACTTTGAGATTAGAAAAAAGCAAAGGGGAGAAAAATCATATAGAGCTTTATTTGTTTCTGATATCTCCTGCAGCTAGACACAAACATTATTTCTGGAAATCTATTCCTTACACTCTTTCCTGTGGGATTTTGTATCCCTTGTTTTGATGGTGGTGGTGGTGGGGGGGGGGTAATATTGTTTCTCTCACCAGATAGAATTTATCTCTGTATTCCTCAAACATTAAGAGCCTCAGCCATGAGTGCCCATGGTGTCCCGGTCATATATCTAGAGTGTCCCTTGAATAGGGATGTCTAAGTCCAGTCTTACGATCTACCTTCTTGGAAAGTTTTAGATCTAAGTCCTGTAGGACTTTGACACCACTTTCCTATAACCCATATAGTCCAAGTCATAGTGCCCCTAAAGTCGTGTGCCATGAGCCCTAGAGTTCTTAAAAAATCCCTACTCTGTTACCTCACTGATAAATTCAGGTTTATTCCAGCTTGAGACCAATTTTCCTGGAGAAAATAGATTGAATCCTCTGCATTCAGCCCCATTTACCTGAGTGAAGCAATGTGAAGCCAGTGACATAGCACCTGGGAAGCAAATGTACCTCAGTGGTGCCCTTGGCAGTCCAGGGTTTCAAACCCACTACCTTCCAGTTTGCAGAGGTAACTCCCGAACCACCAGACCTGTTGAGACATAGCCTTATTTCTGTTGAGAAATAGCCTCATAACCTTTCTCTTTTAGCCTCATTGTCTCTACAGTCTTAGCTCTTGGGTTTACACAGTTATAACCTTAGTGTCCCTACAGTCATTTCTAGCCTTAGAGTCCCTGCAGACATTTCTATCCCTAGAGTTCCTACGGTGCTAGCCCCAGTTTTCTAGTGTCTACAGTCACAGCCCTAAGACCTAAAGAGTTCCATCACTAAATCCTCTAGAGCCCTGACTCTGAAGAACTTAGCGAGCTAATCATAAGACCCCTAGAGTCCTAATCACCCTAGAGTTCTAAGCCAAACAGAATTGAAGACCCATTCAGTCCTAGTCCTGGCACCTTATATTCCAAACCCCAGAGCCTTGGCAGTCCCAGCCCTGGTGCTTCTAAAGTCTCAGGCCCACTGCCTCTACCACTGCAGTTCTGGTATCCCTGGATTCACAAATCTAGAGCCTTTGCAGTCCCAACTCTAATGTCTCTAAATTACCAGCGCTACTGTCTTTGATACCCATGGCCTGGAGCTCTTTGAGTGCAAGACCTAATGCTCTGACATCGCCAACTGTATTATATTTATCTGGTATAACATTCAGTAATACCCCAAAGTACCTTGCAGTATTGAGCTTCTATACCTCAAGGCTTTCAAACAGAAAGCCTGATTGCACTGAATTATTGCTGCGGATAATAAAGCTGAGCTGAGATACTGATATCAATATAAATAAGCTTAGCAAAAAACAGCATCCCATTCAAAGGAGTTAACCACATAGACCCTTGGTGAGCATGCAGAATGTGACTCAAGCTACAGCCATGCGGTTTCCTTTGAAGCAAAATGTAAAACCCAGGAGCTGACTTTTCTTTCAGAGGAATAAATAAGGCATGGGTTGCAGACGAGCGGTCAGTCGTTGATGATCTGTTTGTAGCCTGAGTGGGAGGCTATCTTCTAAATCAGACAGTACCTCAGAAAAATGAAAGATCCCCAAATCAGTGCAAACTCTTCTCTGAAGCTCTGGTAAACAGCAATTTCCACCCCACAGTAATCAAAGATGTGTGAGGCGTTTTGATTGGGGAGAAAAAAATTGTAGGAGAAATAAATAAATAAAAAGAAAACACATACAAATATGTCTCTGTTGTCCATGGCACAAACAGAATGAAATACAGCATGAAATGGCTGCCACACTGAGATGCTGGACAGCATTAAGAATGGGCAGACACACACACACAAACACACACACACACACAAACAGTTTTTAAAACAGCTAGGACGAGATCCAAACCCCAGGCTTTCTTCATGTCTTATCGACATTTTGCAAGACATATTGCAACAAGACAGAAAAGAACCGTAATAATAATAAACAAGAGATAGCAGAGCATTAAAGGGCTTTTAAACAGAAAGCTTTTGGGGAAGCGCTGGTCTTTCATGTGTGTGCACTTTGTGTTCTAAGGCCAAGGCTTCAGTTTATTGATTAAGATAAAGTGGACATGAAAGATTCCATTCCAGCAGCTTTTGTTGGCCATCTTTGTCCCTTGAAGTGAGTGCTGTTTTGTGTCAGTTTACTCTGATTATTCATATGCTGTCTCACCCCTTAATTTGTTGTCTTCGTGCCTTGGCTGCATGAATTACAGCAAGAAAAAGTGCTCCAAAGACAACATTTAGCCAATTAATTTGGAAAACGGTCCTTGTTTGAATAACATCTGTGGTATCTACAGGCTTGCTTCTTGGAGCCTGTCATGGAAAGCCAAATGTTACAGTCTGTTTACACCTCTCTTAATGTAGTAACACTGATAACAGGTGCAATAGACAAACACTGGCAGTAGAATAGGTCACACTGAGGAGCTCAAAGTCATTAAATGTGGCACTTTCATAGGATGACACTTTTGCCACAAGTCAGTTTATGCCCTGCTAGATCTGCCTCAGGCAATTTTAAGTGCTATTATTTTGAAATGGAGGAATGGAGCTGTGGAAATGTGCAATCTGGAGTAATGTGACAAACTCCACACTGATAGCGTAATGGACAAATCTGGGTTTGGTGAATGTCAGGAATGCCTACCCACTGGAATGCATAGTGCCAGCAATAAAGTTTGGTAGGGGAGGTATAATGGTCTGATGTTGCTTTTCATGGGTTGGACACCTTAGGTTCACTGGAGCTTGTTGTGCTCTTGTAATGTCACAAATCATAAAAGCACAGTAACTAAAACAGCCTGCTTAAGCAAGAGCTAAAGAGATGTTGGAGGACAGTCAGAAAAAAATGTAATACGACAATTAAAAACACATTCACGACAAAGAAATAAAAAAAACAATGAAAATACAAAACATGGGACCTGCCTTTATGGGACTTGTCAGTCTGGAGATGTCTGACTAAAGCCAGGCCACAACCAGAATTGCATATTCCAGTCACATGGAGTCATGGAGGGTCTAAGATATGTAAGGAATAAGGAAATAATGTCAAGAGAAACCTTCTTGCTGAACACATTTTTTAGGTGGATCACCTTACGTACTGATAGCAGTCTCTTATCTTTCGGTCGGGATTTTTCCCTCGGTTCACATCTCGTGTTGGAGCTGTGACATTTTTATCATTTTTGCTATTTTGTTTTCATTTCCGTGTGGAATGCTGATCTCCAGATGGCCCTTGAGTGATGACTGTGCTGACTATTGCCTCGTGTGGGATTTTGGTGATAATGATAGTGTCACAAAGCAACTTTCACTTTAAGATATTTTATGAGTGAACTGAGGGCAACAGTACAGGAATGAAAACACAGACAGAATGAGGAAGGAATCTTGAGGAAGAATTCCACCAGAGAATTCCAGGGATTGTTAAAATTCTGCTTAGTTCAGTCACTCATTCAGTCATTAAGAACAGTTTGATGTGAAATGGTTAATTTTAGAGAAACTTCCTGTCTCTATTTCATTTACAGTAGTAATGAGGGAGAGAAAGGAGAGAGAAAGAAAGAGAGAGGGAGAGATGCATTAACACATAAGAAGCAGAGTGAAAGACAGTAATAGAAAATAACGGCACTCTCAAGAGGGCACACAAAACCAGACTTATTTTCAAACACCTCTTATAACACACTGCCATAAGCAGGGGATGCTTTGAGTAAGTCTTTTTCACATGTAGAATTGTTTAAAAACTGCATATTATTTAAGAGATTAATGAACAAACATGAACTTTCTGATAGCATTTATTGCTTGTAGTATACGATTTATATTAGCACCAAGCTAACAGTCGTTTCGTTTTTGAAGCATTTGAAGGAACAGCATGTTTTTTGGTATGTACTGGGATGTTTACAGGCTAGTGCCAAAAAACTCTTCTCTGAGAGGTGATGGTGAACTGAGGAAAGAGGGAACTCTTGTTCTTTTTTGTCCATTGTTTCTGGACCTTGGGTCAAACTCTATTCTCAAAACTATTGTAAAACAGACTGTTGCACAGAAGGTATAACTGACTGTGAAGGAGTTTTTTAGGGCAATAAATGCTTTAGACATCTAGTTCATTTTTCCACCACTGTGAACAATTTTGGAAAGCAGACATATACCATCAAGCCACTTAATTCTTACAGAAATTTGGTGGAATTTCTCTTCATGAATATTTATCTCCTGAAGAGCACCTGATTATAATTATGGATAAAATTCTAATTGAAGCCTTTGAAGAGACCACATACACAGTGCTGGACACACACAGGCTGCTGGAGAAGCAAGTTAGGATTTCAGGTAAGTGTTGGACATTCATCAAGCTAATTGGAGAAAATGATGTGAGGAGTTCAAGAGGGTCATGATGGTAGACCATTTAAAATTTGGGAGCTTCAATGTGAGGTCAAAAGAGAACATTTAGGTGAGGCTGATCATTAGGACAGAAGGGTAAGGCGCTAATACAAATGGGTCTGAAGCAATCAACCAGGTTCATGGACCAGGAGAAATCATAAAGCCACGCTGGAATGGTCATGATCTATTTGCAAAAACTACATTAGTGCTAAATTATGAGATATTCTCACAATCAAATCAGCCATTATTTGTTTATTATTCAACTGATTTTCACCTAATTTGTTTTATTATAATCAACAGATGTTTCTGTTTGTTGCTGTCATTTGGACTTAAAATTTGCATGCTGTTACACTTATAAAAGGCCTCAGTTTTCAACAGCTGGCTCTAAAAGAGCTGCCAAATTGAAATATTGAAGCTTAAAACAGCATTTAGAGCTGACCAGGTGAAGGAATATCTGGATTCATGCATTTATCTGATGCTTACAGTGTAGTGGTGGTTGGGATGGGATCCCAAAAAGAATCAACTCAAATATGCACTCAGCACGATTTAGACTGTATATGATTTTCTGATATGCTAATGTTAAATTAACTGACAAATAATCTGTTATTGCCAATATGTATCACACACTATGTTGACAAATGTATTGGGACATCTGACCATTGCACCAACAGGGACTTTAATGACATTGCATTCAAATACAGAGACTTGGTTCTACCTATGCAGCTATAACAGCTCCCAATCTTCTTGGAAGTTGTTCTGCAAAATTTTGGAGTTTCTTTGGGAATTTGTGCAAAATTATTTGTGTAGAGTATTTATTAGATCAGACACTGTTGTTGGACGAGAAGGTCTGGATCACAATCTCCGTTCCAGTCCATCCCAAAGGTGCTGGATGGGGTTGAGGTCAAGATTTTGTGTGGACCAGTCAAGTTACTCCACATTGAACTCATCCAGCCATGTCTTTATGGAGCTCACTTTGTGCATTGGGGCACAGTTATGCTATAGAAAAAACATGCCATTGTCCAAAATATCTGAATTTTAACCATCGAAACTCACTCATTATGAGGTTTGTCCATATAGTATTTTTGTTGTGGCCCAGATGTCCTTGGAGTAAAATTCCTTATTCCATGATCTTATGTTCCCTTCTCCTGTAAAAGTTGCCAGTTATATATTGGGATGTTATATATCCGAGCTGGATGTAATACTGTCAGAGCTTCCATTTTAAATTAAATGGTGACTGCGCTTACGGCAAAAGTCAAATTCCATGCGCCCCCTTCTTGCTGGCCCTTATTATATCCCAGCCTTTGCTGCATTTACCTCATGAAGGTGATTGCAGAAATTTTGCGGCTGGTGTGGTTCATGGCCGATGCCCCGTGTCCAGGTTCCCATAGCTATCAGGCTCTTTGAGCCCGCACACAATAGAAATCTTCAACCTGGCCTTTCGCTTATCAGTGGGGAAGAATGGACGAGTCACTCTGGATTATGTGGCTGAAAATTCCCTGAAGGCTCCCATTCATGCGCTGAATAAGTGCCATGAGAGCGTCGTCACAGTTTATTGACCTCCTGCTAAGATGTGAAACCTAGTTTCCTTTTCATAGCAGGCCGGACCCCCTGCAGGATCTTTTATATTTAGTTTTGGAAATGCACGGACGGCGCGTCTTGAGCTCTGGGCGCGTTCTGCCTTTTTAAACAGGATTATGATAGAGTGATTACAGTTTAGACCACATAAATCACTGCATAACCCTAATTTAATTAGCCTGCATTTTCAATCGAATCAAACCAAGTGGAGGTACATAAAATTGAAACAAAAGGTCAAAACCCAACATAGAGTAAAAGGGGGGCATTTTTGAAGCTTTTTTCAAGCCTTCCTCATGGATTGTTTTTTTCCATAAATATATTTCACCTACATAGATCCTGTTTACCCCCCCACCATCCCCCCAAAGTTTAGTCATGTTCAGTTCCACCTGTTTGCTAGAACCTCCCCAGTCACTTTATGGGATTGAACCATAAAGCTCCACTGCATCTGCTTCTGTCAGCCTATAGAATCCCAGGCTGGCAAGCACTGGTGCCTGTTTATTTATATGCTGAGTTCAAATTGGAAAACTTGCATAGGCTAAACTTTATTTAATCATTCATTATTCCTATATGTTGTCTGTGTGTTCCAATTGGTAGAAAACTGTTGAGGACATGGATGTGGACCAAACATTACATCAGAGTGTGTTTAAAGGCCATGTTTTATCCACACTTTTCCACTGAACTGAATCAAGTCAACATAATTGATATAAAATGCAGTTGTAATTGTATACAGCCCATATATATATTATACACACACACACACTCACCTGGTTCATTTTAGGAGTGAGTTACTTGATAAATCTCTCAGTTACCTGCTTCACAGAAGGATGGCTGAGTTGAATGAGCGGTCATTTTGGGAAACGTCCCAAACCAATTGAGCCTTTTGCTCCAGCTTGGTAAAGGCCTCTCTTTCATGACTTCTTTTCAAGGGGCTGAAAATATCCTGGCCAATTCTCCTCATTAATGCCACTTGAGAAAGTTCTCCAGAGCCACCCGAGCATTCTGACTTTCCCTTTGAGCTGGAAGTGCCTGCTGAGGTGCCCTGGCAACCTTTTGAAAGTGTCCCGAGGGCCGGCGCCGTGCTGGAATTCTTTCAGCCGCCTTCAATCAAGCGAAATCATTTTGAAAAGTTTGATTAAATCTTCTGTCATCGTTTGGGATTTAGCGAGGGCCGCGCCGCAGTTGTCTGGGTCCGCTCAGCCCTGTGACCCAGTTTCCCCCCCGGGACACCAGGGGCTTTATTTATCCCACCTCAGGGACCATTACTCAGGCCTGACACGCAGGGGATAAATAACAGCACATTGTAAGGGCCCATGGCATCAACACAGCTCGTCTCTCTGTGGCTAGATAATGAATAATATCGAACAAGATCCCTGAGCCAGCAGAAAGTCTGCAGTGGTCTACGCTTCATATCAGTGCATGGGGAGCGTGTGACTGACCACAGGCTGAACAGTTTGACTGGCACTTGACTGGTATGTATTATCCACCCGGTGCCAGTCTCACGCAGTGCCATGTAGGACTGACAGGTTGCTTTCTGGAGTGATGTGACCTTTGGGGTTTTTAAAGAATAGAGATAATACAAGTCAAACTACAAATTATCATGCTAAACTGTACCATGATTTGCTTTATTTATGACACCACTGTATTAGACCTTTCATCAAGCTGGTTTTTGTATTTATTTATTTTCCCCCAGTTTCGTCATGTCCAAGCCCACCATCTGGCAGGAACTCCTCCGATCACGCAACGCCACAAACGCCTCTCAGCCTCATTTTAATCTGCTTTTGTTGTATGTTCTCTCTTTAGGTGTGTATCAAGCCTTCCAAATATAGGGGGTTCTGGGATGGGGATGCCCAGTTATAAATACAATCACAAACAATTCATCTGACAAAAGTGGGGGGAATCCCTTTATTGCATTTAGCAGGCGCTTTTATCGAAAGCAACGTCCACTCCCTAACTACAGGGGGCAGTCTCACTGGAGCAACTTGGGGTTAAGGGTCTTGCTCAGGAACCCCATGGGGGTTTTTGCTGATGGTAGCATTCAAACCCATGACCTCTTGGTCCAGAGCCAGGTATCCCACCCACTGATCTACCACCACCCCACGTGCTGCATCCCTGAATAGTGTATGGATTCATACAACACAACATTTTTTTTACTTTATTTATTAATAGATGGAATTAGTACGTTACTTTTCAGTGTTTACCACAAACGTCCCAGCCTGTTTTGAATAAATAGATTTTGTGATGTCACAAAAATTGTGTGTAAAACACTTGCCTGTGAACCCAAAGACCAGTACAGTTACAGGTACGACCCCTCACTTTCTACCACTGTGTCCTTTAGCAACACACTTAACTCCAATGGGACAGTCCCTGTAACTAATGCCCCCTTTACCCTATAGGTGTAACACGTATCCGTCTATTTGGCCAGCAGCAGTTGAGCCCTGTTATACTTAGAAGTGTTGAAACCCAGCCAGCATTTTGAATGAGGCAAAAATACAGCCAACCAGAACTGAGATCAATTACATATTAATCTTAAAGGTATAGAAAACAAATCAGCCCCTTCCAAGCAAGTATTATGTCTGTTTCTGGTTCGTAAATAGTTATATTTTTATTTGTTTGTTATTTTGATATTATATTTGCACTATTCTACTGTTCTTTTTTAAGTCTTATTGTATTTCTTTATTTCCTCCTGTTACTCTTGTTGCATTGAGCATGTATAGGACAAAAGAATTTCCCTCGGGATGAATAAAAAAGTTATTTCATACCTTATCTCATTAACCAGGACATTTGGAAATAAAATGCAAGAACACCCCAGCTTTGGGATTTTCTGTGTATGCTTGTGTGTAAACATGTTCACATGAAGTGCTTGAGGAGTGTCTCCCAGCTGCTTGATTAGCTATGCTTTGCCACGCGTGGGAGAAATCAATATGGTAAATGCTTAAGCCCAGATAAATGACTCAATGTCGGCCTAGACAGGTCTTTATTATGCAATTGCCATAAACTGACATTTCATTTACAATCTTTTGACGTTGTATTAACTGACAGAGTGCAGAGCTGGAGAGTGGGACCAAGCAATTGGTCTTCAAATCCCAATATTAAGGGACCATTTTGCGCTAAACTGACCAATCGGACCCATTTATACATGCAATGATGCCTGCACACCACACTGTAAGAACATGAGGCAATTGTGGACCACTTAGTATGCCCATAATATCCCAATTTTGGTGGCAAAGGAGTGAGCCCAGCTCCAGAAAGGCTGTTTTGATGTCTCTGCGGTTGTGAATCACCAAGAGAAAATAAATGACCCGGCTGAACAGAGGAGGAGTCGGTAAGTGTCTGGAAATAATTGGCCTGCTCGTGGACCATTCAGAATCCATTGATGGGAACTGAAGCATTCGTAATGCTTTCAGGTACAAAGTGTTATGATCTGCCTTTTTTGTTGTTGTTGTCATTATTGCTGTTGTTGTGCCCCCTCATTCGCATTCAGGCTGAAGGTTGAAGTCTTCCCAAAACTGATCGGTAAGACCCCGCTTCAGAGACAGAGGGAGGCCTGGGTGAGACGGATCTGAGGGAAAGTGATGGATGTCTTCATGTCTGAAATTAAAGGGAAGAGAACATTCAGCAGGATTTACTCCTTTAACTGCAGGATCATAATTCAGCTATAAATCTAAAGACTTATTATTCATTGTTCCAGTTAATTCTGACCTTGAAGTTTGATTGGCTGAGAGGCATTCTGTGAGCGATAATATCACCATGGGTGTTCTGTCTGGCTTTTTAAAATCCTCTTTTATCACATTTTATGTCCTGTTTTAACATATAGTATTTGCATACCGAAAACATTCGTTCATTATAAACGCTCAGAATGAAACAGGCTGATTTTGTTAGTGTTTCTTTAAAACTGACATTAGTAAACGAGCTCTGATCTGAGTGACTTCCTATAGACTGGATAGGTGGGTGTATGTACATGTAAACCAATACCCCTGTCTACAAATCAAAGCTATTGTCCCATCAACAATGTAAACCCCTGTTAATGAATAAAATCTAACCAATTCAAAAGCTCTATCTGCACCCCCCCACTCCCCCACATATGAAACTACAGCCCCATGGACAAAGAATCTCCAGCCCCCACTTTACCTGTCAGCAAACTATTTCCCATCTACAAATCAAAATAAAGCTTTTCAAAATGCCAAACCCCTGTAGACGAATCAAAAGTTTGACCATCAAACAAACAAACCATGCTCTTTAATAGACCAATCACACAGCAACCAATCAAAACTTCAGCACCAGTAACTAACCAACTTCCCCTCTGCTATTGTCAACAAACAGAAACTTCAACAAACCGAAACTATAGAACCCTTGACAAACCAACTCCCATCTACAAATCTAAATTTGTAGATGCCAATCAACATACCAACCTCCTCCCCACCTCCCCACCGCCCCGCTGACAAATCAAACCTAGCCACAAGTATTTCAGGATTCTAAAGGCTCCCATGGTCGGAGCCTGAGGTGGTGAAAAGTTCACCTCAGTTTTATCAAATTTCCTGAATATGTTTTTTCTTCGTTCGGTCTATAAAGAGTTCCGCAGTCCATCCTATTTATTGATCTGTGTTCTGCTCCTTTCTGGCGAACTCCAGTTTGTTTAAAGTTAAGTTCTGAAAGGGTTCCGTAGAGATACCAACAGGTCCTGACCTTCGTGCAGACCTGCTGTCATGTGTTTCTTCAGAAAGCAACCAAATAGACCCCAGTGTGAAAAATCTTTATCTAAAAAGCTATTTTTTGAAGTACAGCAAATGAATAGGCTGGTCTGACCACTTATTACTTAGCAAAAGGTGCTCAGTGGAATAAATAGTTATTGTGAAAAATGTCTCTTAATCTGATTTTGTTGTATAATATGAGATGGTGATGCGCCTATCGTCAGCCCTGGAGCTTCATGACATGCACAGTATGCACACTACTGCATTAGCTCTAATGTATAAATAATCATTATAATTGTTTGGTTATTACTGTGATAGCGGAGTGTAAGTTGTGCGGTTCTGGATGTAAGGAAGTGAAGCGTGGGCCCACGTTCTGGTTGTTGCATTTTAATGGCTTAAGGAACATTCCAAAAGATCATTACGCTGCCTTGCCTTCATAAGTTCAGCAGCGCAAGTACTAAAAAAGATAATGAGACTTCTGGGGTTGAACCAGTCTCTGCGGCTCGGCGGTGGACTTTGGACCGGAGGTTCTTTTTCTGAAGACGAAATAGAAGAAAATCTTCCTTTTCTCTATGGACATCATTTGGTGGTTTTGAGTGTAATTCAAATAATCAAGTCAACAAATAAACAAATAAACACAAACAGAAGGCTTGTTATGACCTGCTGTGTGTTTAATTATCACACATTATTGTGTATATTATAGAATTGTCACATCTCATTTGGAAAACGGCTTATAAAATGGGCCACCCAGCTGGACATGATCGTTGTGATGTTTTGGATTAATTTTGTAAAAAGACAGTAAATGAAAAGTGAGTCCAGTCTGTAATTAGTCTTGGGTTGGGGGGGGGGGGTGAATTAGCATACCTTTAAACACCTTATCACATAACTGCAATTAGGTGACGGTCTGTGAAAGTTGGGCTTCTGTACGATGATGGTCCGACCTTGAAGCTTCCGACACTTCCATTGTATCGCCTGTATCTCCAACCTGAATCCAGCCTCATTCGGCTCTATAGCATTCATCTCTGTCTTTATGTTTCAAGAATCAGTTGAAAACTTTAAAGCAACTTCCATTTCTTTTGTTGCAATAAAAGTCTATTTGCAGCATTATGCAGACAGAGCGGAGGTTCATTGACTTCTTATTTCAGCGTGTCAGAAAGGTCTTTTATCAAGCATCTCTACTGAGACGTGCTGCTCTTACACGGTTAACACAACCTAAATGGCCCATATCATGAAAATTTTGCCTGATTTTTAAAAATAATACTTAGATGTACCATGTAAGCACTTTATAAAGTTTAAAAATTTGCCGTTTCCTCCTCAGTCTTACTTCCCCTTTTGGCAATTTAACTGCAAATAGAGCCTGTTTCTAATTTTTTTAAAAGTTACATGTGACTGCACATTCAGTCTGCAGTTGTTGCTCAGTCATGTTAAAGAGACAATAAGTGTAATAAATTGAACAGCGTGGCACCTAACACTGTTTTTTTGGAACAGAGAATGCGGGAAGATGTGCTGTCAGGAAACAAACAACAGCCAGGAGTAACTACGGCCCTCTGAAGTATTCCAACATTCGAAAAAACTTCTGTCTACAAAAAGAGCCTGTTCTGAAGTACTCATACTTACAACTGCTGATATCACAACATCTAGCAAAATGTCTTTTTGATTCCAAAGCATAAAGAAATGTGGAAACTTGATTGTGCAAAAAAAGAAAAACTGTATAAGTAGAGATACAGGTTCTGTGGAATAGTTCCGCCTTAAGGGCATTAATTTACCTGCTGACCTGATATCTGGTTGCAGAGACAAGGTAAACCTTCAGTATTTGTAATTGCATGCGTATAGACGGGGTCCTGGTGCAGCTCAGGTTTGAATTTAGCCCCAGGCCCCCTACGGGATTGGCCTTTCAGAAGCAATCACAGGCCCGCGGTGGCAGGAGGCCTCCTAAAGCAGTAATGGCTATTTGTAAGGGAGGATAAACAGTGTGCTCTGAGCAGCACCCGTCTTGTTGGTGGGAGATTAGAGAGAGGAAACACGTGTCAGTCCAGACAAGGAGAGCCATGTCGAGGAAATGGCCACTGTAGAAGAGCCAGATTCGCCACGATTCGACCCGGGTCTCAAGTGGAAGGAAGGAAATTGGCTTTGAGGGAGGAAATTAAATCAGTCTGAGGCCACAGAGAGCAAGGTACATTAGCACACATTAACAGGGTTTTTTAAAACTGGACGGACAGTAGAGGCAGAAGATGGAACTTTCCCTTTTATAACAGAGCGATAATTTCCATGAGCATGAGTCTCACTGCTGATAATACCTCCATTATCAGCGATTACTGAGGAACAAATGGAGGGAATGAAAAGACTGTCCTGCTGTGTGTAATGCAGAGTGTAGAAGTGCGTGTGACGCAGAATGTCAGACAGTGTGAGACGCTGAGTGTCGGACAGTGTGTGAGGCAGAGTGTCGGACAGTGTGTGAGGCAGAGTGTCGGGCAGTGTGTGAGGCAGAGTGTCGGACAGTGTGTGACGCAGAGTGCAGGACAGTGTGTGACGCAGAGTGTCGGACAGTGTGTGACGCAGAGTGTCGGACAGTGTGTGACGCAGAGTGTCGGACAGTGTGTGATGCAGAGTGTTGGATGGTGTGTGATGCAGAGTGTCGGACAGTGTGTTAGTCAGAGCGCATGACGGTGTGTGAGGCAGAGTGTCGGATGGTGTGTGAGGCAGAGTGTCGGACGGTGTGTGATGCAGAGTGTCGGATGGTGTGATTTGTCATTTGTACTAATCAGTGTTTTATGTAATCTACATGTTTTATAAATGTACTTATTCCCACATATATTGTATAATTATTATGTATTTAATAATTTTCTTGCATATATTAATGTTTAGTATTTGTTGATTCACTCATACATTATTTACTGACTTGTTTATTCATTTATCATTAGGAACCAAAAACAGATATTATTTTAATTACTCATTCGTTTGGTTTACATGAATTTATTAATCCACCCATTCTGTTACATTTTTATTTGTTGCTTCTTAAACTAAATTAGTTTTTTATCCAAAACACACAATCAGCACAGTTCTGGCTGCGCGTTTGGCTGATCTGTGGTGTTTATAAGCTCTGTGATTTGCATCAGGTGAGTCAGGTATGAGGTCTCACACTGTGTGTAAATGCTGATGCTCCACCTGCTCTAAAACTGTAATTCTGCTCTGAACCCTCCCGGCCTCAGCACTCTGGATTCAGACACAGTATGCCCACTAAAGATGCTCTGACTGATTAAAGTAGTCGTCGTGTTTGTGTGTGTGTGTGTGTGTGTGTGTGTGTGTGTGTGTCTGTGTTTGTGTTTCATGTGTTCATGAAGCCCACACAACATGAGCTTCAGTTTATAAACAAATAAATTAAACACGAGCCATTATTTGCTCATAAATATTTCATTCCTTGTGTTTATTTATTGATCTTATATCCTTTCAGTCAGTTAATTAACTGATTAAATACATTCATTCATTAATTCAGACATTTATTAATGGATTTGTTTACTAGTATCGAGTTGTTTATTTAATTGTATGTTTATATTTTTATTTATCTTTGAGCTCATTTATTTCATTCTTTATTTTCAGCAACTGTATTTATTAATGGATTAATGTATTAATTGATGTATTCATTTTTCTTAACTAATTTGTTTGTATGTTTGTTTCTGGGTTGTAAAATGGAAATGGAAATCGAGCTGTCTGTTCCAAGTGTTTGAGCTGTTTATGTCGTCTTTGCCAACCTTGAGTTAAGGCGTGTGTGTGTGTGTGTGTGTGTGTTTGTGTGTGTGTGTGTGTGTGTGTGTGTGTGTGTGTGTGTGTGTGTGTGTG
>JBBMFX010562502.1:0-15667 GCA_037832545.1 Rhabdalestes septentrionalis
AACAACAACAACAACAACAACAACAACAACAACAACAACAACAACAACAACAACAACAATAATAATAATAATAATAAAAATAAAAATAATAATTACATCCTGATGTCTTGGCCTTCACACAACTTAGGACATAACCACAGGAACATCTTAGAATTAAAATATACAAACAGTAATGATACTGGTAGAAGTAGTACTAGTAGTAATAATTATAATATTAACCACAAATACTGTAGAAGGCAGTATAGTAAAATCAGTATAAGTGAAAGAAACTATTTAGTGTCTCTGTGTTGAGCTGCTAGTGAGCAATGAGGGGTGTGAATGGATGAGAAAATAATTGACATCTTACCACATAGGCCACCATGCTTTATCTACAACCATTCAACTGTTACAATCAGTATCATTTAAACACAAAAATACTATTATTATACTGACTTATTCAAGACCAAAATAACATTTTCAAATGTATTTCAAAACGTTATTTTTGCACATAGATATTTGAACATTTATGCTGTCTGAATAAACATGCACTTTTATTTTTAAATATGTCTGAATATTTTGTTTCAGCAGTTCATTAAATATTACATTCATTTGTTTATTTGTGTACTTTATTGGCTCTTAAAGATACATAGAGCCCCTTATGCTTAGTGAGTCCCAAGAGACCAAATGAAGGTGAGAGAGAGAAAGAGGGAGAGAGGTAGGGAGGGAGAAAGAGTAGTGGAAATAAATTGTGAACAGGAGTGGCAGGGCCTTGGTCCTCTGCTTTTTTATACACTCTGACTGTGTTCTCCCAGTGATAGGAAGAACGATGCCATTCCCACCACCACCTGTCATTTGTCTCTCTGGGCTAAATCCCTCTTATGAATCTTTACAAACAAAAACACTTTTTGTACTCATGCTTCTCAGCGGCCAAGTGTAAGAATTTCATTGCTTCTGAATTTTAAACTTGTTACCTCCCATCTGTCACAAGTCTCTACACTGGCACAGCTACTGTGTGAGAAAATCCACTCCAATTACACCAAATAATTCGTTCAATTGTAACTAAATTAAGGTAAGGGCTTAACTCTGTGCTTATGGTCCAGCAGGGGGAGCTGTGATATCAGCATTGCTGTGCTGTTGCAACTAGAGGTAGTTCTCTTCCAACTACAGAGAGAACTCTCACTTATATGTCTCAGATGAGCACTCAAAGCAGTGTTTGGAGTCTTACCTACACCTCTTCAGTACACTGACATGGTGAATCACTTGCGTTCTTCTGTGGCTCTGCAAAAATGACAGACACAAACGGTCTCTGAGTAGAAGGGCGTTTGGTGCACCAAAGGAATGTGATGTACAGTGATCTTTTTCACTGTTATACACTGACAGTGCCTCTCAAGCCCATACATGGAGCTATGCAATGAAGCAAACAAAACAGTCATCTCGAAACAAGACTAATGCTTTTGGTCATAGAGTCTGGTACATTCTTTCCCTTGAAGGGGTACTCCATCGACTGAAAGTAAAAAGAAAGCCATAAAGAAGTGTTTGATGTAGAATGGTGCAATTGAAAGAAACTTACTAGGTTATATTTCGCTTACAGTGGTGGTGAATGGAAACCAAGGGTTGTGATGTCTACAGCGCCAATACAGCCAATTTGTTTACTGTCCAATATTACCATGCCTGAATGGTAACAACCAAAATGAACTTACATGGGTATTTCAATTTTGCCCTGCAATGGCCTGCATGTATTTGAAAGGAATCATTCAGGCCAAAATGCAAAACCATCACAGAACAAGGCAATGTGAGCAACTTTTGTAGCTGTTTAATTTATCTAGAACCAATGAATAGTCTGGTTCTTTTCACAATGGCAGTGGGCAATTCTGACATGGTATACTTTCCCTACAGCTTTTCCTATGAAGCTGAATAAGTTGACCAAGACCCATATCATTTGACAGGAAAGTTTAACTATTTAGTCTGGCATAAATATATTTGATATTTGACCTATTTTAATTGTCATTAACATATTTGATGGACGCTTGTGGACCCATTAACCATAACACCACCAACAGATTTTATTAAAAATATGAATCAGATATGATGGAGCTGATTTATTATTAAAAGGAAGAATAATACACCCCTACTCTGAGTAGAGATCCCATTTTATTAACCATTTCAAAGGCAGGTGTTTTTATCTATTGTGCCACATCTATTCCTAGACAAATCTGCATGTTATATAAATACTTTCATGAAATAAATCAATAATGATAGATAAGCATTAAGCTGAGTTAAAAACAAAACAAAACTAAGAGTAACTGTGATATACAGTAACAACTAATTGTACATTAAATGTGTGTAGTAATTGTGTGATAATTAGGCAGAGCATGTTAATTTATTTTTTTCAATTGTCATTACTGAATAACTTTAACTGAAACAGCATACTATATTAGTTTATTTGTGTCTTTTCCACTCCAGTTGCAGCCCCCATACTGTGCAGTTCCCATTTTTCGGGGAAGGATTTCCAAAAGATTATGGATCGTGTCTGTGGGTATTTGTGCATTTCAGTCAATAGTCAGAGAATGTTAGAGAAGGCCTGACTCCTGATCGATGTTCCAGTTCATCCCACAGGTGCTCAGTTGGGTTGAGGTCAAGGCTCTGTGCAGGCACCGTGATGTTGTCCTCCATCCCAAACTGATGTGTTCTTCATTCTAAAGCATGAACTGTTGTATTTTACAATACTTATGTGTTTAAAATCGTAGCAAAGTCTGAAAATCTGAAACTGAGCTGATAGGAACCAGATGTCTAAAGCACTGATTGCCTAATCACTGTACTGGAGACCTCACAGTAGTGCAAACGCCTAATTAAACTCATTAACTAATTAACAAGCTTCTCATTTGGTGGCTGAGATGTGTTGGATTGGGGAGAACACCAATGTGTCCTCCTATAACCTATGATATAGGACAATATGCTATAAAATTGTAACAAGTACATCATATAAGTACTGCGTTTGGGCAGTGATCGGAAGGTCATGGGTTCGTATCACTGGACTGCTAGTGGCACCACTAAGGTACTCTTGAGCAAAGTACCATCCTCTCATTTTTACAGGTTTGGAAAACTGGTTGATTTTGCCAAACTAATACGAGTGCATATCAAAACTGCAAGTTATAATATTAATATTTGAAGTGTTTTTGTTGTTTCTCTTACAGAACAGATGCTCTTCCATATTTCATAGGCGTTTCACTCCATGCTGGCTGTGCCTGACGTGTGTCTTATATACGTCAAATGGATCAGTCACAATTTCTGCCCACTAGTGAAGTGTAAACACCATTATGATCCCATCAAATCACACTGTTGATGGGTTCCAGGCCTTTCCAATCAAACAGGGGGCATTGACATTTGATTAGCTTTCAGAATTGTCATTGTTGCACGGTAACCAATCAAATTGCTTATACTTTTTGCAATCTGAACCTTCTAGTCAAGGCTTAATACTGCAGCTTTTTGAATCTGGAGCTTTAGGGTAGAAAAAGAAGTGTCTGTGGAAACTTTAAAAGTGAGTCTGGATGCCTGAGAGTGTTATTTTCAACCCAATTCCAAAATACATGTTTAAAGAAGGTCAGTTGCTCTTAAAAAATGTTCTGTTGTTGTTGCCAGTGTCCTGCACATAGGTACAATGTGCTTTTATTAAATAGCTTAAATTGCTAAAATAATATCATCTACACTCTTGCATTAGATCATGAGGGATGAATTGACTTCATGGTGGTAGAAATCATGCCTATATTGAATGGACACATCTTATATAGGGAAGGTTTTTGGTTTGCCATTGCTTGATTGTTGGGTTTGTTTTAGTGCTGCATCAGAATCAGAATCAGAATCAGAAAACTTTATATATCCCAGTGGAAATTGCTTAAATGATGACTGCCCCAAGACACAAAGCCACAGAGAGACACAGAGACACAGAAACACAAGAATAATGTAAAATAAAATAAGTCAAAATAAAATCTACATAAAAATCTGTAGAAAGAAAACAACCACAATATGAATAGACTGTGCTACATACTGAAATGCTTGGTATAATATTTATCTACAAGTGGTAGTTTGGAATAAGTTAATTAGAAAATTAGAAGTAATATTAAGTAATGAAATATAATGTTGCCCAACTAGTTATATTGCACATGAAGACTATTGCACATGACATTGCAATCAATTACGTGATTCAGCACCCATTTAGAGAACATCATATGGTACTGCACATAATGACTTGGCACCAGGTAATATCGTTTCAGATTGTTGCACATAAAAGACTCTTGTACACAATTATAGTTTTTAAACCTGTAATAAATATACAGCAAGAAGCAGCAGCCTTTTGCACAGATTAGTGTGTGGGTGTGTGACTGAGGGAGGACATGTAGTGTCTGATGTAAAAACTGAGAAGTAAAAGTACTTCTCAGTTCGTTCACCACACTGTGGAGTGGGTGTCGCTGGTGGACTGAAGTCTGCAAAATATTTTATTTTCAGAAAGTTTCCATGTTGTCCAGTTTCTCACCCACTACAGAGCCAGGTTTCCTGATCAGTTTGTTATATCTCTTCATGTCTGCCACTTTCACGCTACCACCCCAGCACACCACAGCAATGAAAATGGCATTGGCCACGACAAACTCATAGAACATCCGCCACATGCTTCTACAGACTCTAAAATATCAGAGTCTACGTAGGAAGTACAGCCTACTTTGACCCCTCTTATAAGTGGCCTGAACAATTTCCGGTTCTTTGGTCTTTTGGATGTAGAGCTTCAGCTGATTCAACTCCCACCTGTCCCCAAAATTGTCCACAGCCATCCTGTATTTCAAGTCGTACCCACCATTAATTTATCAGACTATTGTTGAGTCATCTGAGAATTTCTGCAGATGGCAGCCCTCCGTGTTGTATTGGTAGTCAAATGTGTACAGGGTTAAGAGGAACGGTGACAGATGAGTGAGAAATTGTAGAATGTAATCCTCAGCATTTAGCCCATCAAGACGGCTGTAGGCACGGTGTAGCAGGTAGATGATGGCACTGTCCACTCCAACCTTGACCTGATATGTGAACTGGAGGGAATTGTTAATGTGGAGTATCCTAGTCTTGCCTTTTCACTATTTGTCCATTACACTGTGGGGGGAAACCAGAGACCCCAGAGGAAACCCATGCCACCATGAGGAGAACATACAAGTTCCACACACACAAGGCTTTGAACTCACAGCCATGGAGGTTTATTATAGTTTATTATTAATAATTTCACAAATTCCCAAATGTTTTTGGACCAACAATATATATACTGTGCGCTTTCATTAACCATACAACTACCTCAGGACTGACTCAAAATAACTGAATGTAGTGGGGCATGTTTTCATCCCAAGCCTTTTGGACCACCATCACACAATTCTAAGGCAACCACTTCAAGTTGTAGGTAAACCTATTCATAATTTGTTTATATATTTTACACCTGCAGGAAAATTGTTTCGTTTTAAAACTGAATCAGTATTTAAGATGTCGAAATCCAAATAGGTGTGATGTAATTAAAAAAAAACTTGTAATTATTGATTTATGTGGGGGAAAAAATGGTGGACAGCCTATTTTACTGGTGACGCATTTCATGACCTCTTTTAACATCAAAAGTTATTTGTATTCCTCTGAGAATCTCTCTTTTTAAACCCTGCTAAAATGTTTTCCCTTGTGCTTAGATTGGGTCGGTCTGTGCTCTGGTGGGAGAGTGTCTTTGTGTATTTGAAGTGGGTGCCCTGTATTTGAGGTTTTTCTCAGGGGGCTTTACTAGGACGAAGACATGGACCTGCACACATGCAAGGAGGTACAGTGAGTTCTGAACATAGGTGCCATCCTAGCAAACCACATTATTATATTTATTCTTTCACCTCATCAGACCCAACACATTTATACTTGGGCAGTTTGGAATTTGTTATCCTTCTGCAGTTGCTCATGTTTACATGCATCAGTGAGAGATTCATGAGCCTGATGTCTCTGTGTATTACTCTAGGTCTCTCACACTTGTCGTTTAGTTCTCTCAAACCAAACCAAATGCCCAGTTCATGCCCAGTTCTCCTAATTACAGGAAATCTTCAGAATCTCAGCAGGAGGGGATGAGGAACATTTATTTGGCTTGTGGAGTAATTTGTAGGAGTCAAGTGTTTTCCGAGAATGGTAATAAAAAGCATTACAAGTCATCAGCTCTTCTATGATGAAAAGCCACTCAGGGGTCAAATTATGCATGCAAACATACAGCCAGACCATTAACTAAGGTTCCACTAATTCTGGGAATTCTACCCCAGTGCCGTTTATCCAATATTTTTACAGACATATCTGCCAGTGCTCATATGTAAACATTTAGAAAAACTGAGATGTGCATGGGCTGTAATGGGCTACCAATGGAAGCAGGTTTACAATCTCAATAAAATGCTGTCATAACAACCTCTGGTGAATAATTATGGGCTGTCTGCTGGTTTTGGAGCAACATATTGATTTGCAAACAGTAAAACTACATGGCCTGTGTCTGTGTGAATATGTCTTTATCAATATGAATGCAACTGCTGGGTCTGATAGCTTTCCAGTCCTGCTACTTAATTATATCAGATTATTTGTTTAAACCACTGGGTCCCTACTCTAGCCCTGGATTGTCCCTGCTACACACATTTTAGTGAGTTCCCAAATCCCACACAACTGATTCAACTAATCAGCTCATTAGTAAGCCTTTCTTGGGGATGAAGTGAAAGGCACTTGTATGTGCAGAGCATGGGGTTTTAGAATCTATGGTCTAAACCCTGGTTCTCAGTCTGGTCCTCAGGGCCCTCTGATGGTCTTCCATCCTGATGTAATGCAAGCAGATATGGAGCAAAAATGCAAGCTGGTCAGAGAACCAGTTGTGGTCATTTAAAATAAATTCAAAGAAGATTTCATGCATCTTGCCAAACACCAAATTCTGCGCGGGTATGCAGAATGCCATCTGCATACTTACTGGGCAAGAACAATACAGCACATTTCTATCCATGTGATAAAACTGTACTTGTCAGGAATGAAACAAAGAACGAAATAAATACTTTTTGCATTAGACTAGTGGGAGGATCTGAATATGGCATATGAAACATGAATCCATGGGCCCTTGGTTTGGTGTGAATAGTGCTTGCTGGTGGTGACAGCGATACAGTGTAGAAAATGTTTCCTTGGCATGCATTAGAGCCTTTGTTTCTCACTGGAGGAAGGTGTGATCACTGTTTGCTGCTGACTACAATTACTTTTATGGATTTTAACTTCCATTCCCTAACTACCAGTGTTGGGAGTAACGCGTTACAAAAGTAACTAATTACTGTACTGTATTACTTTTAGCTGTAATGCAGACATGTAAGGCATTACAGGAAAAAAAGTGGTAATATTTTACTCTGTACAAATGTCAGTAGCGCGTTACAATGCATTTTTAACCCGGAATAAGGTAATGTTTTTTTTTCTTCATAAAAAATTAGCCAAAATTACCACGAGATCAGAGGGATGAGTGAACCTGATCTACTGTTGGATGGTACATTCTCCAGATGGGCATACGCCCATTACTTTCAGTTTGTAAAAAATAAGGACATGAAGAATATCATAGTCAAATGCACTTTGTGTGCTAAACATAAAGAACTGTCCACTTCCAGAAATAGCACCAGTAATTTAACTAAACACTTACAGAGGTGCCCCAGTAACGTGAAGTTAGCAAAAAGGAAGCACGTGGAGGATGAGAGTGGCGATAAAAACACAAAGCAGCTAAAATGAATGTTCTCCCGCTCTGAGATGCTACTTCAGCCTGAAGAGGTTAGGAGACTTGTGGTGGAGTATGTTATTGAAGATATGCTGCCGCTTTCAACAGTGGAATCGCCAGCCTTTCGAAAACATGTCAGCAAGATACCTGTTGTGACTAGCAGCAATGATGACAAGGTAAGCAAGGCAATGATTGCCTCAAAAGGTAAACTTTGACTGGACTTCTGCTATTAATACTAGTTTATATTGTTGTAGCCATCAGAACAGATACATAACGTCGTTGTGAATCACGTCAATATGTATTAAGATGAAACGTCTACAGAAAACTTCTGTTAAACACAATAAACCATGGGCCCATGATGTGTTGTGCTGCTGAACTTGAATTTGAAGGTTAAAAAGAAAATGTGGGTGCACCGTCTGTTTCTGCCCATATGGATTTTTCTTTGTCTTTTTAAAATCTGTATCTGTTTAATAAATTTGAAATATAATGTGGAGCATTTTTGTAAGGGCTGGCTGTGCTGAACATGAACAATATTCAACACTGGGGTGCACTAGGCCAGTGGTCCCCAAACTTTTTGTCGTCACAGACGGGTTTAATATCAGAAATTATTTTCACAGCCCGGTCGTGGGGGAAGGGTGGACCCGCTTGTCGATCGTGGATCCGGGTTTTTATTTCCTGTGCTGCCCGCGGACTGGTACTTCATGACCCATGGCCCGGCACCAGTCCGTGGACCGGGGGTTGGGGGCCACTGTGCTAGGCTACCTGTCCCATGAGGACATTTACATTGAAAATCAGCGTGTGTCAAAAACTCTCCATATGCATGTAGAGAACTTGGTCTCTTTTAAGGGAAAGCTAATAAACTTATGCAATATAGGCTACTTCCTGGGTGCATACTATCCATGACTAAGAGGAAGGGGAGACATGCATGTTTAATCACTCCTAGAAAGAAGCCTAGAGTATAAGTTCATTAGCCTTCCCTTAAAACAGACAAAGGTCTCTACATGCAAAAGTTTTTGACACACATTGACTTCCAATGTAAATGTTCTCATGGGACAGGTAGCCTAGTGCACCCCAATGTTTCAATGTTCATTGTTCATGTTCAGCATGGCCAGCCCTTACATAAATAGCTGGTTTCATTTGGGGTGTCCATTGTAAGGCCTTTTAGCAAATGTGTAGTGTTTATATATCAGGCCCTTGAATTTGATATCTGGCTCTTTTCCTATATTTTCAGCATGTACTTCCAAGCAGAAAAACCTTTTCAAAGGACTTGGACAAGGCATACACAGTAATGACAAGGAAACTCAAAAAGACCATTGAGGCACAGAACCACGTGTCCACCACTGCTGATCTTTGGAGTGCAAATAACAGAAGCTACCTTGGGGTCACAGTGCACTGGATCGAAGATAAAAGTTTGAAACGGAGGAAGGCGGCAATAGCTTGTAGCCAATTCGGGGATCGCCATACATATGACAAAATTGCTACAGAGATTGAGAACATTTTCTCAGAATATGGCCTTACCCATGACAAAATCATGGCATGTGTGACCAATAACAGTAGCAACTTTGTGAAGACATTTCAGAAGTATCAGCATGTTGAGTCTGAAGAAGAGGAGGAGGAGGAGGTGGAGGAGGACAGTGGTGAAGGGGAAGTGCACTTTACAGACATTCACAGTGTGCTTAGCGCTGATGAAGATGCCCAGGTTGGTCTATGTGTAATGCCTCCCCACCAGAGGTGTGCAGCCCATACCTGAATCTAGTTGCAAACAATGAGGTTGATGAATGGCTTGCAACCGATCCAGAATCAAGAGCGGTCGACCGTAGTGCTACAGCCAAATGTTCTGTGCTGTGGACAAAGTCCAGCCACTCCAGAGTTGCAGTTGAGTGTGTAGAAGAGGTTAGTGATAAAAAGTCAATTGTCCCCACAGTGACACGGTGGAACTCATTTTATGACGCCTATGCAAGAATCACAGAAATGCCTCTCACTGACATTAATAAGTTCTGCACACAGAACTTTTAGGTTAAATGTATGAATGACAGAGAATACCAGTTTCTTAAGGAATATTGTTCCAATATTAAGCCTTTCACAATTGCACTGGACATCATACAGGGAGAGGAAACTTGTTTTTATGGCATTCTTCAACCAACACTAGAGGTTCTGATGGCCAAAACTTTTGCGATGAAAAATGGTCTATCACCAATGACCAGTGGGCTGCCTGAGGTTATTTTGAGAGCAATCAAAGCTTGATTTGCTATAAAAATTGATTCCAAGGCTGCACTATTGGCTTGTCTCACTGCCCAAGTTTAAGCTGCGCTGGGTAAAAGAGGAAACCGGAAGAGAACACATCACTCTCCTCCTTACAACGGAGTGCCGCACCCTAAGAACAGAGGAAACTGCAGCCCTGATGCCCGGTCCCCCTCAACCCGCTGCGCTCGCCCCAAGTGAGTAGGACTTTTTTCCTTTGATGAACAGGTGAATGTGTTGACTGATGCACCCATGTCAGTGGAAACAGAGGTAACATCTTACTTGAAATCTGCCCCTGTGATGGAAAGTCTTCATCTGTTTCCAAGAATTAAAAAAATCGCACTACGTTGCAATACACCAACACCATCCAGTGCACCAGTAGAAAGACTTTTTAGTCTTGGCAGTCTTGTGCTCACCCCAAAACACAACCGTCTTAGTGATGGGTGCTTTCAGTGCCTTCTTCTGATGCGCTTTAACAGATATTTCAGTAAAGTAGGTGGTGAAATAGGTTTGCTGCGTATGTATGTCAGTTTTACCGGCCTTGTTTGACTGAATTCTGCCTGTTTGTATATTTGATAGTGACTGTCTGTTTACAGTTTGGCCTGTATAGCTGAGTTTTTTTCTGGTCGGTGGTCAGACTAAAGTGTTTAAGCTGGCTTGCCTTCGAGGGCCAATAGGCCTAAAAACTTCAATATCATTAAAGCACTGATTTTGTTATTTCTAATTTTACTTTTCAAAATGTGACCGGATAGCCTCTTATAGTTAATAGTTGTTTTCTAACTATGATTCCGTATTTCCAGTTATTTTGGTGCAATAGTAGTGTAATGCCTTGCATTTTAAATACAGTAATATTGTCATGTAACAAATTTCTTTGAAATGACAGTAACAAGAAATAAATAATGCATTTCAGTTTTGAAGTAACTTGCTCAACACTGCTAACTACAGGGGGCAGTCTCCCTGGAACAACTGGTCCAGAGGTAAGTATCCTACCCACAAGGCCCTCACCACCACTAAGTTCATGCTTTAATTAAGAGGGTACATTTTATCTAATGTTTGATGAACATGTCTGTCCCTACAATGCATTTGGTCCACTTTGGTTTTCTAAGTGTGTATCTGGGCAGATGTTTTTTCTTTTGTGGCTGTGAATCATGTAAGCAGGAAACTCAATTCAGTCCAGTGCTCGATAACTGCTCGTGGTTCTTTTTCACACAGATGAAAGGGAACAAAAGCAAGGCTCACCAAAACTGTATGAATCTGGAGCAGACAGCAGCCATTAGTTTCTTGCCCAGCATGTTTACAAGCTCTTCAGTCCTCTTATAATGAGAAACCTGAGTCTACACGAGTTACTCAATTATGAAATTTCTTTCAAAAATACACAATACGCACCTCAGCTGTTGCTTAGCAACTTGTCAGTAAACTCGTTAAAGTAGTGGTCTTCAAACTTGTCCTCAGGGGCTCCCCAGATGCTCCACGTTTTTGTTCCCACCTAACTCACAGTGCATTCGGATGGAGCAAAATATGGACAGTCTGAGGGCCCTGAGGACCTTTCTGAAGACTACTGCACTAAAGTAAAGCATGTGGAACTTCTTGCTGCAGTTTTCCTATTAGCATAGTCCCTTAGCTGGTGAATATTTATTTGGGAGTTTTGTATAATCTGTTTGAGGTTGTACTATTGAAAAAATATGCATTTCCATGAGAAAATGCGAAGTGTGATTGTGTGGCTGTAAAAAAATGGTTTTATGGGCAAAAAATATGTAAAATAAAAACATTGCAGTCTCTTCGTTCAGATGCCAGCCCTCTATCGCTGAACCACCAAGGGGCCACCAAGGGGGCTATTACCAAGCCGTTTATGGAGAAAGATGGCTGAATGTGTAGCGGCATTCACAGGCTAATTTTTTTTATTAAACCTCAAGAAACAGTGACACATGTCTATATGTATGACTGACCTGAGCTTTAGTGTCTTAAAGTCTGTTAATGAGTATGCTGTATGTTCTGTGTTTCTTTCATTATATTTGTGTTTCTCTATGTTTTCTCCCTTTCTAGTCACCTTAGCTGTGGCGTCACAGGCTGTTTCTCCAACACACAGTTTAAAGGAAACTAGAACATCTGCTCTTCCTTCTTACATAGCACAGTTATGACTCAAACACAAAAATAAATTTTTTAATGATTAGTACAACCAGTCCAAAATCTGCATACACACGCAGTGCACCAGATATTAGTTGTTTTGAAGTTGGAATTATCCCAAAATTCAATATGGGCTCCAATGAAACCAAGCGTGAAAAAACGTTATGTCAGTTACACAGTTATGTCATGTGCAATATTTGGCCAGAAGATAAACTCTTTTGAATGGTAAATTGTAAATGTAGGAGTGGGGTGTTCGTGGCCTATTGGGTAGGATACCTGCCTCTGGATTAAGAGGTCATAGGTTCAAATCCTACTTTCAGCATGCCACCACTAAGTTCTGGCACTAGACAATTAACCCCAAGTTGCTCCCTGTAATTAGGGCATGGAAGTCGCTTTGGATTAAATGTAAATTTCACTTTGGCTGTTAATTTAAATTTTCAGTAGGAGGGTTAGGAGGGTTAGATACCATTGATCTAAAAAGATCTTTTCCAATGCAAGTTCATGCTGTTGAAGATGCTCCTGAAAACTCCAGTAAAAGTCCATCTGACAAGAACTCAGTAATGTGCATTTATCCCAGTGGTCCTCTTCATCAAACATGCCAAAAGAATCATATTTATAATGGTGCTGCACTTTCGTTACTAGAATAAAACTGTGTTACTGACCCATTTCACTTGAAGCACATTTTCTTTCATTCTCATCTCAGAGTTCAGACACAGGGGACAGCACAATCTCATTAGGAGAGAAATAAAAATCATGTAGCCTAATAATGACTAGAGAGAAAAATGCTGGCAATTCATGTTAGCAGAGTGTCCTTGGTGGTGGTGCACCTGGGAAATTAAGGTTGGATTCTGTTTTCACAATGCTTTCATAATATTTAATGTCATGCCGGAAACACATTTGGTCTACCATGTGCCACTAAAAAATAAGTTGGCAAAAACTGATATAGAAAATGAAACTTCTGTTGTCAGTTTTTTGACTGTGATTTGGCCCTGGTTGTGTAACAAGAGCAAATGAGCACTCACCCTGCAACATCAGGTGGCTAACATGAGTCACACTCAAAGTGAAACACTGCTGCGCAGTATAAAAACCATGCAGGGGACGAGAATATTTCAATACATTTAAAATGATAAGAGTACAAGTACTATTTCCTAGATTTGTCGACACTTTGTTTAGGAAACATCACTCAAAATAAAGAAAGGTGTCACGAATGGGGACGCAAGTCCTCATCCGCAATTTACCTCGGAGTTTCTCGGGCAGGAAACGCAAGACGAGGGGACGAGGATCCATAGTGAATGGGGGCTTTATTTGGGAAACAAAACAGAAAACAAACAGAACAGAAATGGGCTCGAGGGCCGTCAAAACCTTACAAGAAACGTGAAACACAGGGGATGAGGCAATGGCAAAATGAGGAGGAACTGAAACAAACAGACTTTATACAACCACTTAACGAGACCTAATGAAAACTAAACACGAAACAGGTGGAACCAGGTGGAACTGATAATTGAACATGTGCTCAGACAACACGGACACAGACAAGTGAACAACAACAAACCCAACCGAGGACGTTGTCAAAATAAAAGTAATAGAAACCAAAACAACCGAAATATGAACAAAAGCAGAAAATCCAAAACAAAAAGCAGTGGCAAAACGTAGCCACCGACCAACCATTACAGTACCCCCCACTTTCACGACGCCACTCAGGGGTGGCACAGACCCACCAAAACAAAAGGTACAACCCCCCCTTAAAGTCCCAACCCCATACCATCAACAAGGGCGGGCGGGTGGGGGACAACGCCCCCATACTCTCCTGCGTCGCCTTCCAACTGTCCATGCAGCCGGGCTGTCCTCCCTCCAGCCCGGGCAACGCAGAACTGGACCACAGGACGTTGTCCCTGTCCCGCGGCCTGGGTCCCTCTCCCATGGACCCTACAGAGTCTGTGGTGGTCTTTCCACCACCTGGCAGGCCTTCGACCGGCAAGGTGCTCACTGTCCACGAGTCAGGGCGTTGTGGCTCCTGTCCTGTAGAGCACCCTGCGCGGGCAGGCAGGCAGTCCACTACTGGAGACTGGAGGGGGCGCTTGTCGCACCCCCCGTTGTCCGACGACCAGCCTCCTCTGGCCGGCTGGGAAGGGACCCCCAGGTTCCCTAAGGACCCATCCTCTTCAAAAAATCCCCAATGCCAGCCCCCACCCATCCACCCTCTGCCTACTGCGCCTCCCCCAAAAAATACAAGGGGATTTTTTCATCCTGGACGGGCCGAAGATGGTGTTTGGCCCCTCCTAATACTCAATGCCAGACCCCCTAGGAACCCCACAAACCAGGCTAATTCTGGGGGTACGGGACAAACAGGGCCGAGGCTGGCTGAAGTGCGGCAGGCAGGGTCGGGGCAGGCAGGATCGGGGCAGGCAGGATCAGGGCAGGCAGGACGCGCTGGGGCAGGGCGCACTGAAGCAGGGCACGCTAGGGCAGGGCGCGCTGGGGCAGGGCACGCTGGGGCAGGGCGCACTGAAGCAGGGCACGCTAGGGCAGGGCGCGCTGGGGCAGGGCGCGCTGGGGCAAAACAAAAAGCAGTGGCAAAACGTAGCCACTGACCAACCATTACAAAAGGAAATGTCATGAGTGCACATCACTGGAGTCTATACTTACAGTAGGAGAGAGAAATTGGAAATTTAATTTATATGTCAGCTTCAAAAAACCCTGAAAGATTTATCTGGCCAACATCAGATTCCACAGACTTCTCACAGCGCTCATGTTTCTTTACCCCTCATGGTCCGTTTCAGTAATTATATATGTACCTAGGGACCACTCAAGCAACCCTCCAGCCAACAAAGTACAATAAATGAAATACAAAACCAGAACCATAAAATGCAAGATATAATTCATAAAATAATTAAAAAACACAAATAGACAGAAGACAACAGAGTATGGAGAAAACACTTGCTTGCACAGATATAGAAAGGGTAATGCTTTAAATACTGTCAGTGAGACATTGCCTCCAAACCTGCCATGTTGGAATAAGGTGTGTGAATATTTCATTCCATTCCCTGATTATCCTGTTTTTTTTTGTGGCATATTTGTCACACCAATGGGTTTAAGGTCTTTAAACAAAATGTATATGAAGCAAAGACAACCAGGGTAAAGGCAACATGCAGCCATTTCATCTGCTGAATGAAAAAATGTTACACCAACTGTAGGGAAAAAAGCTGCCCCCTTAATTGCTCAATCTATTAACAAAACTGTAAATAATTGGCATCACTTAGACTAGACCCTGTTGAGGGCACTACTTAAACAGAGCCTTACCAGTAATGTAAAAAAGCCTGAACCATCAGCACACAAGAAAACAATCAAGTGAAGAGGAGAGACGAAATTATTGAAATATATCAGCCATAAATTCATCACTAATCTATTTCTAAGGCAATTGGAACTGTGATAAAGTAAGTTGGTCTGACATAGAAACGACTACAGATCTGGGAAGTCACAAAATAACCCCAAAAAATGTCAAAGAACAACATTGTTTATGTTCTTATGGACAAAGCCCAATCTTCAAAAGGGCAA
>JBBMFX010562532.1:0-15660 GCA_037832545.1 Rhabdalestes septentrionalis
ATCTGAATCATCACCTTTGACTCATCAAACTTGACAGCAGCGCAACTGTTTTATTGACAACTAATGGGCAAATAATGCTAGGTTCGTTAACCCTTGTGTTGGCGGCCCCTGTCCTAAAGCGTGATCACAGCATGTATTTTGATTAAATTGTGTTTTGTGATGGTCTTGAGACCAGGTTGGCAATTTACACTTTACTGCCAAAAGTTATATTGGGCTAGCAGACTGCTCCATTTCTTTTGATTTTATGTTGCAAGCAAATTTAATAAAAGGGATTTGCATATCACTTGTCGTCAAGTGATAAGAAATTAGATTTGGACCTTTGAATATAAAGTTGCTCTACAGTATCCAGACCATTCCATCACAAAAGGACAGTTGGGCTATCAAGCTGATGAACTATGGGAGTGCTGACTGGATGGCGGCCTCCTGCCTCACTCTTATTTCCATTGCAGTCGTTATAGATTACCTCATGGTAAGTCTCCAATAGACAATTCAATTCCATTTAAAAATGACCTCTGCTGCAACACAGCACTTCTCACTTTTTTTCCACCATTTTTTTTACTTAGACTTTACACTCCATATGATATCTGCTATGCTTACAGCCCCTCATGGCTGAAGACATTGTGTCCATAGGTGGATGTGTCTGTTTGTGCGTGTGGCTCATCATTATGCCATAAATGATGAAGAATCTAAGGCAATCTGTCCTTTAAGAGACATAAGACCCTCATTACGACTAGATGTAGACTTAGTGATTAACATCAGTGCACCTGGAGCATCTGAGCTTCACAAGGCAAAGTTATGTGACATACAGATTCAAAATTCACGCCATTCGACATGCTGCATCACTACGATATTTTGTGACATTTCATAACATTTGGTTTGCTTACACGTGACCACCTTTGTTCACATCTCCTGCATTTCCATTGGTTGAAAAATGGCCACTGACAGCCTATGAAAAATCCTACCACCAAAATATACCAATGTGAACGCCCGTCTTAATGTAACCTGTTATTTAAACCTTAATGTACATGTTATTTACACCATTTTAAATGAATTTGCCATAGAAAACACTCTGCATGATATCTTCAGCTTCACTCTGTTTGGTTTATTGCAAAAATATGTTTTGTCTTTAAACTCCTTGTGTGACATTTACTTCTTCTTTCACCTGCTAATCATTCAGCCGCTATGTGGACCAGTTCACACCGGCATGGACTCCACTGATTGACAGATATCTACTAGTCATATTACACACTGAGACACAGTACATACTGTTGTATAAAACTCTTAATACAACACTGTACAACTGCGGTGTAGTAGAAACGTGAGTGGAACTACAGCACGAGCAACAGGCACTGAGAGGAACAAAGATTCAGAGGAAGAATCCATCCTTCCTGGGAAATACTGCAGCTAAGGGTGCAGGTCAGGACAAGTTTACACGGAAATTTACGCAGAAGCTCTGGATTCATACAGAGGGAAGATGCTGGAGATAAGCGACTGATATATGTCAGTCAAGAAAAACAGACCCAGTACTTCAGTTGATCTGAACCACCCACATTACATTACAACCACTGTCATCATTTGGCCACACTGCTGCTTCTTGGATTTATGGCTGTTAGTGTTGTTGTACATCAACACACTGCATTATACAATTTCATTGTTTACTTTGTGTCTCAAAACCAATGGAGGAATTTGTCTAAAGGCACACACACACTATATATGGACAAAAGTATTTGTACACACCTCTTAATAATTGAAATCAGGTGTTTCAATCATACCCACTCCCACAGGTGTAGAATATCAAGCAGACTAATGTTTTTTGGACAATGCCATACTTCCAACTTTGTGGATACAGTTTGGGGAACAACATTTTCTATTCCAAGAGTGTTCCAGTGCACAAAGCGAGCTCCATAAAGACATGACTGGATGAGTTCTGTGTGGAAGAACGTGACTGGCCCGCACAGAGCCCTGACTTCAACCCCATCCATCACCTTTGGGATGAACTGGAACAGAGATTGTGATACACACCTTCTCGTCCAACGTCATTACATGACCTCATAAATGTTCTGCAGAATGAATGGGCACCAATTCCAAAACTGTGTAAAAAGGCTGTTGGTGTAATGGTCAGGTGTCACAATACTTTTGTCCATATAGTGTACTAAAATAAATAAACGAATAGATAACACACACACACACACACACACTTTCATGCCACAAAGTCAAAATTATACAAAGATTGCAATTGAAATCCAGGTCAGATTCCAACTAACTGCTGATCTCCACACTTGCAGACTTTCAGTGGAAATGGTGTTGATGTAATGGCCAGGTGTCCCAATACTTTTGTACATGTTGCGTATTCAAAGAAGGCCAGATTCCACTTAACTGCTGGTCTCCGCACTTTCAGACGACGCACATTATCTCATCAAAATACAGGTGCATGTTTGTGAAGACTGAAATAGATCATTGACTCTCTTGCAGCATGAGTGACCTCTGTTCAAGGGCGTGAAGCATCAGTCCTGCAGGGATGCAGCACAGTAGTCCAGGCTTTTCCCTGCTGCCTCATGACCTACTTTACCACCTCACATTATAATCATCAAACCTTAATAAGTACTTTAGAACACATCAGTTCAGATCCAGAAGGATTAACATCTCCTACCTGCTATACACAAGGCATATTGCATCAATTTTCAGATAGTTTATAACAGTGTCATAATAACATTACCAGTACCAAATCTGTTTCAATTATTAGTTCATGAAAAGTGTTATGACATCAAACATTGTCATATTCCTCATAAAGTAACCAACATGACACTGTTATATTAATGGGCATGATCTATCCTGTAATCTGTCCTTAATGGATAAACATATACATTCGTAATCAGTGTTATGTAACAAATCCCATATATGTGTATAAAAGCATTTATGCTGAATATTTGTGTGTAAAATGGTATATATGCATTATATGTGCTATATAATATGCGAATCAGCCATCGCAGATTCAGTTCTTTGCAAATTTTTTTCAGAGAACCGAACATGGATGCGTCAAAGCTGGCAGCAGCCAATCAGCAGCCAGGAGAAATAAATAGCGATCTGGGATTGGCTACTGTACTCAGAAGCGGGGAGTTTCGAAAATAGCCAAGGTTTGTGTCCTTTCAGTTTAAAAAACTAAACTAAATCACATAAACCAGAAAGAATCTGTTTAATATTTCTCTTCGGGACTCTGAAAGAACTCGTATGTCGTATGTCACTGTGTGTACATCAAAAGAGAACCCTCACCCATCTTGTCGCACCCACCTGTCATAGGTCAGTTAGTTTTACAACTTCAAATAATATCAATTATACCTTTCGTTTGAAAGTAATGACATTACTGCTGACTTGTGTTGCCCTCCCCCCTAGACCCGCATGAATTGTGGGTTCCCGGCAGCACTATTCAGCCTGTGGCTTTTGAGCTTGAGAAAAGGAGGGGCCGAGAGGAGCCTGTGAGTGAACAGAGGAGAAGGGGTCAGTTGGCCAGCTAATTACAGGCGGCGGTATTGATGGAGGCGGCGGGTTTCACATTGAAGGAGTGTGAAAGGCAGCCTGGGGGGTGTCCCTGCTGGTGTGTGTGTGTGTGTGTTACGTCTGCATGCCTTGGCCTAGGCCACCGGAGAGACGGCGTCACCATCTGAAGGGCCTGTGGGGCCTTTCTTTCTCACTTAGCCATTCAGTCAGTCAACACCCAGATCCGTCTGTTTATTTAGACTCTCACAAACAAGCAGCACGCAACACAACTACTGCCTGCATCTCAATTCAGGCACCACTCACTGCATCAGCACTCAGGACTGTTTAATGTTTAGGAGCTCCAAAGAATGGCCCCACAGTGGGGGTCTGGGAGGGTTACGCCCTAATTGTATTCCTTGTATGCAAGAACAAGGATTCATATTTAATTAAGAAACAATAGCTCTTGACTTGCTGAGTTTTACCACAAACAATATTAAATGCATTTTAAAGAACAATTGCTCATACCGCTCAAACAAAGTATAAACAACTCAAAAAAATTGGGCACACAATTCTGTCTTCAGAGAAAGGAACCCAAAGAATGGAAAGGTTTATTAAATCATGACTAGGTTGGAATTTACCCTAATGGTGTTTTGTGTATCACAAAACATGTGTAGCCAAATGTAATGTTAGGAGTCTTGTCCAAGGGCTCGTACTGGTGTACTGTAGTGCAGTGTGTTGTCCAGGCTAAGAATTGTAGGCCAAGAAACTGTATTATTTGACTGGAAATGATATCGCCCCTCAGAGTGATATTATTTCAAAATATCCAATTGCCTAAAATATTGTTGCTGGTTGTGCGTGAAAAGTAATCTGATACATCTGAGAGTTTGTTATTGTGCAAAACTACACTTACCTGGGGTGGTGTTGGCCTAGCAGGGAGGATCCATACCTCTGGGTCAAAAGGTCATGGGTTTGAATCCCACCTTCAGCACACCACCTCTGGGTTCCTGAGCAAGACCCTCAACACCAAGTTGCTCCAGGGAGACTCTCTCCAGTAGTTAGAGAATGGAAGTCACTTCGGATTCAAGCGTCTGCTAAGACGCCTTTATCCAAAGTGACTTCCATTCCTAACTACAGGGGGCAGTCTCCCTGGAGCAGCTTGGGGTCTTGCTCAGGGATCCAGTGGTGGTGTTGGAGGCAAATATCCTACCCACTGATCTACCTCCACCCTAAATGTATGACACTTTGTCTAAAAGTGTCTTCTATGTGCCATAATGTTAGAACCAAATGTTATCCCACAAGTGGAATGCGATTAAGTTATCCACAACAACAGCCAACCACGATACACATTATAGCACTGTGAAATAGCCTAATGCAAATGATATGGCATAGAAACATAGTGATGAAAAATACATTTAAATCATTTCAAATCTGTTTATGAAACACATCCTAGGGCACCACTAAAATTGTTGGCCCCTTTTTTTTTGTTACAGTGCATTCCCCAGAGGGCCCCATGTCATGCTGGGAGCCTGGAAAAGTCCTAATACCCTCTCTCACTACACTCCTTCTTTTAATAGCTAACACACTCATTTGCCAAAAGTGAGTTTGTTTCCCAGTGTGAATGGTCAATAAGGACAAATGCACTGAGCATGAGATACAGGGGCTGTTGTACTGAAAATGCCATCACCCCTCAAAATGACTTTGTTCCTGGTTGTGGATGAAAAGTAATCCGAGTGCAAAGTGGTCCCGTACACTCACCCATGAACATACCACAGTGCTAATTTGTTTCTCTGCATTTAACACAGTCACCAATTGAACCACCATCAAGGGACGCCCAGGTAGCAGTGTGTGGGGATACTGCTTTGCTGAAGGGTGCCTCAGTGGAGACACTAGCAGTGTTGGGCTTCAAACTCACAACCTTCTGATTGCAGGGGCAACGTCCTATCCACTAGACCACCAGCTGTCCCGTGAGTCTGATTGTGTGCAAACTACACTTACCTGTGATTACGACGCTACAGAGTCACTGTGCTGTCAGAACAGACACTGCTCCTGCAGTGTTTATGTTCCTCTGGCCAGGCATTTTTCCCTCAACACTAGAAAAACACAGGCTTCACTTCAGACCCGTCTCTTCCACACACTGACACGCAAACACAGGACCAACACAATGTTGAATGGAATTCCTCTTCCTTGTGATTGTACGGTGCGCTGTACTTACAGTGCGGAAAACAGAGTAAGATGGTGTGGAATGTGAGAAATAACACCGACGTGCAGACAAACACACACACGCTCCAGTGACAGACTGCAGAATACCCGCTGTGATCACAGCACCGCAGGGCCAACGTGCTCAGAAACTAAGAGCAAATACTACGTAAGTATTACTTTGGGAGATCTGTACTTTAATCCCGCATTACTGGAGCTGATTACTTCAAAACACAAAACGCTTTCAGCACACGTTCACTTATTCTTGCATATGGAGGTTTATAATATGTAACCCCACCTCTTTAGAAAACAACAGAGACTTTGCGATTATATAATACTGCTGCCACTTCACAGAAGGGAACAAAACCTTCTTCAAATCTTTTAACAGTGACTGAAATGTCAGTTTCCATTGTAAATTTTAAGGCAATTGGGAGTATGTCTATTGGCCTTTCTTCAGGACATTTGGACCAATTATAACCAGGCAAACCACTTGCGGCTGTGGAGTTTGGTGTTTTTCTGCAGGACAGACACTCCGTGAGGATTAATGCATTGCAATGCACCAGTTGATGGAATTCAACCAGTTTTACCAACACCCAACAGCTTGTTGAAAAGGTTAATGCTCTGTGGGATCAGCCCATGAAGAGCAGTGCAGTTACTTTCACTAAAACTCACGTCCTTTTACATTTACTGCATTTAGCAGAAGCTTCTATGCAAAGCCAGTTCCATTCCCTAACTACAGGGGGCAGTCTGCCTGGAGCAGCTTGGGGTTGAGGGTCTTGCTCAGGAACCCAGTGGTGGTTTGCTGAAGGTGGGATTCGAACCCACGACGTCTTGGTCCAGAGGCAAGTATCCGACACACTAGGGCTATACTCCCGCAATGTCCAGTCTCCTCTTTTTGTGTTAAAGCTTTTAAAAATTTTCTTAAATATCATTTTCATGGATAACTACACAGCTTTTTGTCGACCATCATTGTTTATTTTTGGCAACATAGTTTCATTTATGTAAAAGAACACTTTTTTACTCAAGTAATAACACTCACTCAATTGCAGTTATACTTTTCTTCGGGCACTCTTGTAAAAACATAGAACACTAGAGGGTAAATAAAAGTAACAGTGGTAAATGAAAGAAACAGACGCATTTAGTCAACACAAATCAACTTAAATGGATTACTAAACACAAACCTGTGCCCTGGCAGACAAAGTCCATGACATCACCCAGCAGTTCAGGCATTTGGAATTGCAGTTAAATAGAGTAAAATTGCCTTTAAGACATTGTGCGTAAGACAGTCATTCTAAAAAATGAAATGTGTTAATGCCAAACAAACAGAAGTAACACAATAATACAGTAAATGTCAAAGATACAATGAAACCAGAACCTAACAGTTTAAAAAAATGAACCTTAAAAAAAGTTAAACACAGTCTAACTGCTAACAGAATCTTTGGTAACCATCCATTGTGCACATGACTGGGTGGTTTGGTGCAGTAAACAGTGGCTCTGATGCGTCAGACTGGGCACTGATTGGTCCTCTACTTGCCACAGAGGCAAAGGCAGTAGTTTTAACACTGGTCACTCAACCATCTCCAACAACATCCGACTGGAGGAGAGAAGAAAAGGACAGTTTAACAAATCAAACTCCAACCACAAACATACAGGTTCCACACATTAAGACCTGGACTCCCAGACCTGGATTAGAACCAAAAACTGCAGAACCAATGGTGTATCATCACTGAGAAATCTCTTTAGTTTCGGCTTAGGCTTAATCCAGGTGTGGGATAGTGGTCCTGAATCAGTTCCTGATGTCTTTACTGGACTTACCTGGTGAGAGTCCTTTTCTTCTTAAGCTCAGAACAGCCCTTTGATCTCCTCGGTATTTGGATCAAGGTCGATGTCGTAGAAACAGGGTCGCGTGGGCAGGCCGGGCATGGTGCTCATCTGAGGAACACAAAGAGCAGCGCATCAGGATCCCTCACCACAATCTACAGTCATTCGGGTTCAGTATTCTTCATCACATGTGAACAGTTCTGGAGAATCATTAAGAGATCGCTGCAATCTATTCTTAAATCAATCAGAGTCTCTATGAGTAAAAACAATTCCATCTGTTAAATTCCTACACAAGCACCTCAGTCTGCCTTATTAGGGACTGATCAGTGATCACCTGAATCTCATCTTATTTACTGAGGAAAAGTATAAAACTCTGCTGTAATCCACACTCTCCTTTTTGCCATTTTGTTTAACAAGAGATTTGTTTTCTTTTAATTAATCTGTAAACGCTGCACCCTTTCTCTTATTCTGATGTTTTGTCATTTCCTTTAAAATGATGCTTGAAAGAACAACATTTGTATTTGTTAAGGAGAAATATTGTCAGCAGTTCTTAAAAACCAAGGCAAAGCTGTTCAGTTCAGTACTCGCACCTGAGAAACATTTTTGCAGGGGTCTCTTATTTTTTCCGGGAGCTTTAGTTATAAAAAAAGACACCGTACAGTAAAAGCCCCCGAGTGGACCCACAAAACCTTAAATTATGAATTTAACTACAGAGAAATTTGGATCGGCTTAACTGGGGTAGTAAAATACACAGAAAAATTATATTTCAACTAAACAAATATTACAAACAGAAGCCATCTGTTGTTTTTTTTTAAAGGGGCTCAGTTAGTTCAGGTTCTTCTTCGAAAGAAAGCAAAGGAAGCAGCAGCACTGCACCTGTTTAGATTTTCATTTTACACTCTGTCCCAAAACACAATCCACAATGAGGACCACAACACCCCCACTTTTGCTAAAATGTGATTCCACCCCCCCCACACTTTTGTCAGATTATATTGTATTAAATTGATTAAATTGTATTTATAATTTGGCATCCCAATCGCAGATCCCCCCCACTTTTGGAAAGCTTGATCCGCCCCTGCCACTGAGATACTCTGGAAAATCGAAAAGTGATACGATTTCAGTGCCATCGCAGTACAGTGTAGGCACAGCATGGTCCCTGTATTCCTGTGGAAACTTGCCTCAAGTTTTCATCATGGCGATATATCCTGGAAAAAGTTTATCCATTCACCTGAGACAGTTTTAGACTGAAATTATTCTAATGCGAACTGAATAAACCATAAATCCTGATTCATGACACATAATCCAGTCCCTAGAAGCACACAGAGATTTAATGAGCCTGGAGGAAGTGAGTTATGTTACGACTGCACAGGCACACAGAGACACTGAGATATGTATAATATAGAATATAAAGTCTAAAGAAATCCTATAAAAACTGAAGGAGATACAGATTATGGAACAAACTATGCTGTATACACAAAACATAATGTTCTACCGAAGCAGATCATTTGGACACCAATTGAAAGGGTAAAAAAAGAGTAATGATATGTGTCTAAGTTCTGTTAGGTAATGTTAGTAATGTCATATGTTGTGGGACTGCAGGACAGCGAGAAACGTACTTTCCTCTCCATGTCTAGTATAAATGAAGAAACTGACAAAAAATCTGACTTTGACTAAAGTACATTATAAGAAAAGTCCTTGAATGGCACAAGGTGTATGAAAAGGCACAAAAAACTCTATAAAACATCTGAAGAACTTCAGCAGCTGCGGGACACGCCTGCCTTTCACCAGTTAATAAGGACTGATCAGATTCTGCACTATTCTTGACCAAACTGCAAATGGCCAGCATGTGTGTTAACAAGGTTTTGCCTAAAATTAAACTTCCTTTTTCGAATGTTCTTAGCTGGAGGAATTGGAAGTACATATTTAACGAGCACACAGCGAACACTGTCCATTTGCCAAAACGTTACATATTACTGCTGAAACCAAGCCAGTGTGTTGATGGGTCTCAGGAACCCCCTCTGAGACAATGTTATGTAAACCTATTTTTGTACTGTATCTCCAATTCTATTTAAAGCACCTTTTAGTACCTTTAAAAGCGCTTTATAAATATAATGTATTATTAAGGGACTGCCCCATTGAAATGAATTTATTATTATTATTATTATTATTCCCTGGAATAAAATGTTAATGGCATCTTTGTGATCTTATGTTTTCAGGGAGGTACAACTAGTCAAAATATTCTTCGTCTAGTGAAGAATGCCCTGTGTTTAGGAAATCACCCAGTCATCCATAACCTCCTGCTTTGGGGGGTATAAATGCGAAGTGATGCTCAGGGTTAAACCCTCAATCATTTATCAACTCAAGATCTAAGAATGTGGTAGTTGGAGGAAACTGCTTATGCCACAAATGAGGTCACAGAAAGAAAAAAGAACAATTTAAAAGTCTTGAATTAAAAGTAAAGTAAAACAATACTCTGTATGAAATACAGTAAGCGATATACACAAAATGTAGGGGTATAAATACTATAGATAGATTTTCACTAATAGAGGTTAGGAGTTGTTTTCTAGCCGATTGTTATACGTAAAGAAATCAGCAGGTGACTGTTCCTAAAACAGCAAAATTTGCTTTGGGAAGCAACTTGTACAAGAATTAATTGGTAATAGCTGAAACTACAGTTTATGAATGAAATAATTTATTAATAAAATGTGTTTTCCTGATGCACACCTTGTATCTAAACTCACTGTGCCCCTCCTAAGATCAGCAGTGTTCATCTGGGTGGTGGCTCTATCATTCACCAACTCGCAGAAGATCAGAGAGCGAACACACACACACACACACACACACACACACACACGTACACACGTACACACGTACACACGTACACACGTACACACGTACACACGTACACACGTACACACGTGTTCTGAACCCACTCCAAACACACACCAGGGAGGATGGTTCGAAAGACAAAACTTTCTGCGCAAATCCCAGCTGGACAGATGATTAAAAGCTGATTACATCCTGTTCTGTGCAGTCGAGTTCCTAAAGAGGAACAGAAGACTCCAAACCATCTGAAGATCATTCACAACCTCAGATCCAGTTCTGTGGATTTTCATTTAGGGATTGCTTGTAAAACTCAGCCGTTATACATTTCATTAAACCTTTTGTTCATTTGTACCAAAGATGCTGACGAATCTAGAGGCCAAGATGTGCATAAGAATCTCAAATTTTAGTCATCACCAAGCTATCAGTCTGGAAACCGGCTGAATTTGGACGTCATCTGAAAATGCTTCTCATAATGATTTAAGGAATCCTGACGCAAGAAGCTCAAAATGCCAATAACATTTTAATGTTATTTTGACAAGGGCATTAAAGCCAACGTGGTCTGAACCAGACGGAAAAGGTCAGGAGCAGACAGTCGGATGGAGGGAGCGGTAGAGCGTTACTGATTTCACTGTAAGAGCCTGAGAGTCGGCTGCTCCCTTCGGTCTGACTGTGCACTGCTGGCAGGATCAGCATTTGGCATATCTGACAGGGAGCCCTGCTCTAACACCGTTTAACTAACAGCTAGTGTTGTTTTCGTCAACGAAAATTATGACAAAATATTTTCATCAACGAACATTTTTCACGTGACAAAAACGAGACGAGACGCCACGTTATTGCTGGTCATGTGACGATAATGAAATTGAAATACATAATGTAGTATTGTTGAATAAGAACGAGACTAAATGTGGTTTACAAGATAAAAACTGTGCTAAAATGTTTCTTCATTTTCGTTGACAAAAACGGGACGAGACGTTATTTCCTGTGCGATAGGGAGGGGAGAGAAAGTAAAGGACGCTTGACCTTAGAGCTGAACGATGTTACGTCCCAATACTTTTGACCATTGAGAGGCACTGTGAATTAGACTTCAGATTCTCTGCCCGAACCCGACCCGAAATTTCCTGCCACTACCCTCGGTTCAGATCCAGCATTTGAGTTTGATTTTGAGTGTCAGTTAAGGAACGCACCCACAGTTCAGAACGTTATAACGTTATAACGGCCCACATGTAAAAAAAAAAAAAAACGGATTTAAATCGGGCTCAAGCCGAAAATTACAGTTAATATGTCGGCTCGGACTGGGCTCACACAAGTGCACAGGCTCGGGTCGGGTTTCATTTTTTAGGCCCGATCTAAGCTCTAATGTGAGTTAAATGTATCTAGAGTGGACAAAAGTGTTGGGACACACAATGTCTCACACACACTATTTTTTCCCATATCCATGCAAAAAGGCTGATCCTTGTTCTGATTTGGTTGTGTAGACTATGTTTGTTCAGGAATAATAATAAAAAAATATTCAGGTGAGTTCAGGCCCACACACTGAAGGTGAAGACTTTTACCAATTTTACAAACCTGGGTTTTATTGCAACAGACACACCCACATTTTCATTTTTTTTGCACTGTTTAGTGATGTGACATTTATTTTATTTAAATCAGAGTGTCTTCCATGTCTGGAATGGATGTAGCCTACAGTAGTCTTGAGTCTATCAGATAACCTTATTTAAATTGTGAAATAGGCTTGACTGAAATTTTAGATTTTGTCTAATCTACTAAGTACTTATACTATTTTGATTTGCATTAATAAGAAAGACTAAATTACAACTTCCATTGACTAAAACTAGACTAAAATGTCATCAGCTTTCATCGACTAAAACTACACGAAAATAGTCCTGGATCATTCTGACTAAAATAAGACTAAAATGACTTTTAGTTGACTAAAACTTGACTAGACTAAAAAGAGTATGGATTTAACTAAGACTAATAAAAACTAAAATGACAGCTTGATGCAAAGACTAAAATGAAGACAGGCTGCTAAAAACAACACTACTAACAGCCCATATGACTGCTCAGTTAGTATAAAAGAGTTCATGTTTAACATTGTTAATGCTTCATCTGTTTAAATGTTCTCTTAAGTGGAACTCTGCTGACGCTATCTGGATGATCCAGTGTAGAGAGGGTCCTCCAAATGGGAATTCAGTCTTGAAGGTAAGTAGGTCAGAACAAACCAGTTCAAAAACAACTGCAGTTAACACATCTGATCACACCTAAACTTCACGCCTGGCCGAGACCTCCAGACTGAAATAACCAGGCCAAAACGTTTATCAGCTCCCTATTTTTAAAAGGCGCTAGGTGTCTTGCAGAATTACTCAGGCTATTCTGAGAACATCCAATTGTGGCCTGAAACAGAAAAAGCAGCAGCATTGTGTTTGTGTAGAGAGTTCTCTCGCTCTCGCACTTCAGAATAAACAAGTGAGCGAGGCTTTTTCAGAACATTAGACTCAGAAATCCTCACCGACCCTGGAAGAAGCTGCTCGTGTCACAAATGTAGCCACACAAAGATAAAAGTCACACAAAGAAATGCAGACAAAGAAAACAATAAAAAGTCTCAAATTAGTAAAATAAATAACAATACTCTGTATGAAATACAATACATGACATATACAAATACTATAGGTAGATATTTACTAATAGTGGTTAGGAGTTGTTCTCTAGGCGATAATTGTATGTAAAGAAATCCGCAGGCAACTGTTTCTAAAACAAAAGCAAAATTTGCTTTGGAAAGCAACTAATACAATAATAAACTAGCTAATAGCTTAAACGACAGTTTATTAAGTGTTTTCCTTATGTACTCCTTGTCTCTAAACTCACTGTGCCCCTCAAAGCATCACCAGTGTGTGTCTGGGTGGTGGCTCATGCTAAGTAAAGCAGTAACACTGACGTGTGTGTGTGTGTGTGTTGGATCAGATGCTGCAGTTTTAAACACCTCAGTGTCACTGCTGGACTAATAATAGCCCACCAACCAAAAATACCCAGCTGAGGGGGCCTGTGTTCATTTAGTGACCAGCGGCGAAATACTAGCGGACAACCAACACAAACTGCCGCAATTATATTAACGACCATCAATAACTTTGTTAGAATTCTCTAAAGTTTTGGTCCACCTTGTAAAGTGGGCAGTAAGTGGACAGACCTGACACTTCAGAATTGCTGCTGTGTGTGATCCACTCTGGCGCCCACAAACACAAACGTGTCAAAAAATGTCTGTCTGAGCTCTGGGTTTTTATCAAATTCTACATTTTTTCCACACTTCTTAAATTCCAGCGCAATCAATCCAAAATCCATCATATGACAGGATGTCAAGTTGCAACAAGCACACCTGATCTTAAGCTGTTCTCCATATAGGCATCTGTGCCAAAAGTGCAATAGATGGTAAATTAACTCCTTATATGGAAGTTCCTCCGGTTTGCTTGTGGTAACGCGCGTCATGCGGAGCTTTGTTTGGTGTTCCTGTGTCACGTACAACCAAAGATACTATAATTTAAATACGTGTCACAATAATAACAACCACTATTGGGGTTTTACAAACGGCGTAACACACAAATGAACAGAAAGAACAAGAATGAACCAATTTTAGGTATGAGAAACAAATAGGAAAATAAATGGGATCTTTGAACCTGGGAGCGCTTATGGACAGGCTCCGCCCACAAGCGAGTGTGAAAAACCTGCAGAGGGAGGGGGTCCAGTGGCCGAGCAGCGAGTGTGTAGGAGAGTAAACACTGGTTTCAGAGTGTTTTACACTGTTTTTGTTTGGTGAAATCACATTTTGCTAATACATCAAGTTATAAGGTTTAACGCAGCTTAAACTCTACTGCCCGTCAATCCCAAGTCCAAAACAATCAACCACGCCAGAAACAGACACTGCTAGAACTACATAGAAGGTCCAAAAGAGCCGGTCGTGTCCATTTCTACACTGCGACACACTGGACTCTCCCACAGGGACATTATCAGCAAATTTGGAATCAGTGGTCATCATCCAAAACCAGCAAACTGCATAAAGTGGACACGGCACAAATGAAAATCAACTGACTGCCAAAATGTGGGACAGGAGCAGAGGATGGCAAATTACCTTAATGAAATTTCATAGTTTAAAGAAAGAAATAGAAGGTTATAGCATGTGAACAGAAGATCACGGGTCAAGAAAACAACCTTGTCCAGAAAATGACTCTTCTTGATTAAGCACAATGGAGTCGCTGCACAGATGCCGACTCAAGCCGCAACCATTTAATCGGGAGTGTAACAGGAAATCAGCTAAAGACGAGCGAGAGACATAAGCAATAGTGGGCTTCCAGACTGATTTGGAATTCATTCAATCCAATATTAATATTCATAATCATTTTTAATATAGCAAAAATAAATGATCGAGCATTACAAAAGACTTTTAGAGTGAAAGACGCCTTTGATCAAATATGAACAATCCCGGCCTTGTAGTCTAATTGTTTAATGACACAGGACTTTTTCAAAGCCACTAAGTGATTATTCCCGACATCCCATTAGGACAATTTTCTCCATTTCCCCTATTTTTCTCTCCCTAACTTAGAAGTTTCATCATCTCTCTGCAGATCAAAGTACCAGTTTATTTCTGTCTGGGTGGAAATGGAGGCTGAGAATTAAGGCTTGGACACCGTTACAGCAGCCTGGTGCCGTTTCTGTCGTGTCACACCAAACCGCACATCGAGATGGGCACCGCTTGTTTACAGGCTTTTTAGAGTAAATACGTTCCTAAGCAGAGGAAGAGCTTGATGACCAATTTCCTGTCGGCGGACTCGGTCAGTTATTCAGAGAGAAGGGATCTCGGAAGAACTGGACAGTGAGGTATCAAAGAGTTTGAGAGAGATTTGGAGGCATTACGCAAATCTTCGGATATGGCAACTTCTCTGCTTTCAGTTTCAGCACTGATGCGTTTCAGAGACTTCAGGAAAGCGTCCCTGATCAGTTTAATGAAGTTATCTTCATTACACTGCAATTGGATGGCACACGCCTTTGGCAAACGTGACTAGCATAAGGACACATTCAGGTTCCAAAACAGGGTGAGAACCAGAGGAGATTTGTAAAAACTCTTGGGCAAAACTAATTCTATATTCAACATTTAATAGGTAATAATAGCAATAAAATATGTAGAACAATCTAGATGAGAGCAAATGTAGAACATAATGCAGATTTTAGCCATACTGTCCAGTAATAGAGTCACGGTTATTATTAGCCTTGACAGAAATTCTATTTGAAGAGCACTAATATCCCCCAGTTGTCCCCCCCTTCCCCCCACCACTCCCCCACCTCCCCACCCCGTGCCTA
>JBBMFX010562542.1:0-15658 GCA_037832545.1 Rhabdalestes septentrionalis
GTGTAGAAATCTCATATTACAGCGTGAGACACATGCAGCTTATAATCCGGTGCGGCTTGTACAAGTACAAAACTGATGTTCTTTCTAAAATTAGAGCATGCGGCTTTTAATCAGGTGCGCTCTGTAGTCTGGAATTTATGGTAATTTATTCAATTACACTTCATCTATTATGGATTAAAATGTTACACATATTTATTAGTATTATGTTATTAATAACAATTCTATTATTGTTGTTGTGTAATAGAATTATTGTATTATTATTATGATTAACAGTAGTAGACAGCGACAAGGTCAAGTCAAGACTGAATTATAGACCATTATTACAGTTATCTATTATGGATTGAAATGTTATACGCATTTATCTTTTTTTTTTTTTTTTACAAGTATAGTATATGATTACAGCGACTAGACTTGTCAAGACAAGTTGAATTATATCACTCACTATATACACACAGGTAACTCAGTGTGCTTTAAAGGAGTAGAATGAAATTGTTAATAAACGTAAAAAATAGTAGGAAGCAAAAAAAAAAAGAAAACAATTTTAAATGCTTGGAAAATCAATAAAGGAAGATTAAGAGAGCATTGGAAGTTTCAAAGAAGGTGGAGTAGAGAGTACTTTAAGTACATTTGTTATTCAAGTGTCTGTACTTGAGTGAGGCATTAATGGCTTTTCACTGTATATGTAAGAGGTGGAAAAGCATGTGGGACCTTTTCATCAACCCCGCCCCTAACGGCCGAGTGTCCGGTAATTATGTAGGAGGAATGGGAATGAGTTCAGATTTGCCCGTTTCCTAATCTCACACTAAAGGAGAGATGTGGGATGTGGATTAGGCCTTGTGTAAAGGACACATTACCATAAAACCCATTAAAAAGCACACAGCGCTGTTCTCTCGGTATATTTATGCACGGAATGGGCACATCTGTCTAACAGCAGGGTTATGAATGTGCTGCTCTTCTTTAAGCCTAGATACACACTTTCACCTAGAGCACCGCCTCTCCCTTTCCGTTAGGACTGCTGGGTTCCCGGGAGTAGCTGTCAGACTGGAGGCTGCGGAATAATGTTTGTTTACTTGAGCTTTTGTATTCAAAGGTTTTATTCGGGCAAATTTGACAGTTTTAACGACCAAAAGCTCCACAGCTGATATGGTGAGCTCAATTTCCTTTTTTTAAATATAGAAACTATAGAAATGTAAAGTCCTGCTTTGGTCTGATTTAATGCCATTCATCATGGATACAGCCTGGTCGGGTATGAACAGAAATGGTGCATTAAATGAACACTGTAATAATTTTAGAATTGCCAGAATAACTCACAGGACTTTTATTTCAGTGCAGCAGCTGGTGGCCTAGTGGTTAGGGAGTTGCTCCCAGTGATCGGAATACCATGGGTTCGAATCCCAGTACTGCCAGTATCACCACTGAGGTTCTCTTGACCCCACACTGCCCCCTGGGGGCTGTATCGCCGGCTTCACTCGGTGAATGGATTAGCAGTTTGTTCCCACGTCCACTTTTAGAATTTTTTTTTTATACTTAGGTTCACTTTGGCTCTTGCACAAATATAAATAGAGGACATCTACTTTTACTCAATTACAAGAATTGTGTATTTTAAACACCACTGATGATTAATGGTCTATTTTAATGATCAATTCACAGTAATCTGCTGTTTAACACCATTTAATACCAGGACACAAAAAATCAAATTTTTTTTTTTATTTTAATGAATGTACCTGACATTAGTTAAGCAGTGTTTATAAGGATCAGTTTACACATTAAATTGCATGTAATTATAAAGATATCAGCTGGTGTCACGTGTTTGTATGTGTGAATATGTGTCAGCTGCTCTAACCGGAGAACGCCACGTCCAAAAAGGGTAAACTGACAACGTTACCGAAGCTTTTATTTGAACCTCAAAAACAGAACAACACTGAAGACAAGAACAAAATGAATACCAAGATCAAAAGTGTCAAAATCAGATTGAAAGGTCCGCAACGGATCTGCAGAAAGAGTCACGCAGTCAGGAGAAGCTCCCCAGGAGGAGCTACCGGCGGAAATGTACTTTTCTAAACATTTCTAAACTTTGAAATATCGTCTTATTCCCAAGGCCCAAGTTAATAAATATGTCGTGTTCAAACTTGACATGTTTCGAAAATTGAAATAATCCAACGGAAAGTTAATGACAGAGTGATATTACTGGGCTGGAAGTTTTAAAGTACTTATAACAATAAGCGTTTCTTCTTCTTGTCATTGATAAATGCAGCGCGCGAGCCTGGAAGCTCGGGGAGAGTAATTGCCTCCGAATGCTCGGAATGCTAATACACAATCAAGCGGTAAACACGGCTCTCCAGGAACAGCGCGGTGCGTCTCCACCGTGTCCTCAGATACGTCCCCCCCGCAGCCAGGGGGGGTTACAGATGTGGATTTGAGGCTGATGGGTATGGGAGTGCAGCTGGAGCCACAGTGGAGCTTGATGTTTAAGTAATACGGCATCAATTGTGCATGATCGCTGCGCATCGCGCAGAGTTACCTCGGATCATCTCTCCTGTTTGTGTTCCTAAATCACAACGTAGGACCGCCGCACACCTCTGACCTACTTGAACCTGGCGGTGTCTCCTGGCATGGTCCGCTTTTGATGCTTGGTAGGGCTGGGTTCAAAAAATCGATTAATATCGATTCTCGTTCAAAAAATACGTTATCGATTCAAAAATTCGCAAATTGATCTTTTCCTGTCAACTATGCATGACTTATCGCGACCATGTCGATAGTTTTTTATCTTTAACCAGTTGTGGTCGGTGTTGTTTAAACCTGCCGGGGGTATTTTTATTCAACAAGTTTTATGGTTCCAGTTGTTCAATCATTTCTGTGGTTCTCATTTCATTCTCAAATCCACATTTTCACAACAGGGCGACTAACTCTGTACCTGTTATGAACGTAAGAGTTTAAATAAAACCTGGAAGTTCTTTATTCCTAAATTCTTTTCATTCTTGACTCTCCCACTCTCTCTGTTCCTCACACACACACACACACACACACACACACACACACACACTGTTCCACGACAGTTACAGTTTTTCATGTCATTTTTGTGCAGAAGTTGTTTTAATGTAAACAGACAATACTGTAATGTTGGATTGGATGAATTATAAAATAAACACTTATTGTAAAAGTTTACTGTCCACAGGTAATACTGCAGTACAGTCCGTCAGCACAGGGAGATCCTCCACTCAGGTCCATTTATAAACAAGACTAACTAGTATTAACACAAAGAAATCTGTAAATAAATCGATATAGAATCCAATTGAATCGGATCGAGAATTGAATCGGATCCTGAATCGGAATTGGGTCGATTTAGGAAATTGGGAACAATACCCAGCCCTAATGCTCGGCAGCATTAGAACCCATGTCAATCTGAGCACCTTGTGTTCTCACAGTTAGCAGCAGGAGCACTATAGTATATAATCCCATTTTTGTGGAGTGGTCCCGATTAAATTAACACAGGATGAATGGAGAAGATGGACACAGCTGCCATCTCTCGTGACCCCGGGCTGTATTTAGTGCTCTGTGCACTTGTTTGCCATGTTAATAATCAGTTAAATGCATTGGGTGTGTTGTATAAGGGAGCAGGCTTGAGTGGAGGGATGAATTGGAGTCTGAGTTTTCACTGCTTGCAGATGGCAAAGGATTCTTGGGCAAAATTATTCCAGTTTTTTTTACACCACGTACAGTTTGCTGGTACATGGGTCAATGACATGACAAATATTCTGTCTGGCTGTTTTTTGTTGTTAAAAACGGTTTAAATGTACAAAAAACGTACTTTCTAAATGTAGTATCTCTCTATTTGTAATTTTTCTGTCATTTAATGTCAAAATATCATGTGGTGCGACCAATAATAACAATAATTATATTAAATTCGAAATAAAATATCAAATTTCTGTAGCTGAATCATTAAAAACCGATTCAATATGCTTACGTTTATGGTATTTTAAAAACATTTTTATCAGTTTAATGTATTTTACAGGAAAAATGAGTCGCTTAACTACATTTCATTTGGTGACTGTGATATTATAGAGCTAACATAAGAGATCATCATTTACAAAACTCAGAAGAAATGCAATCACTTGTTTCTAAACACTTGATATTACTGACAACTTGTAAAAAAAATATTAAGTAAATATTTAGCATTCACTTTGAGATCAATTGTGGTCGCACCAAATGACATTTTTTAATGCCTCAGGCTATAATACGTCATTGACCAACATACACACAGTTTGTGACTCGTGTCACATTTGTAGTACATCGTTTCCCATCGCTGGCTTAATCTAGAATGGTAGCACCCTGACGGATGTAAAAGCACGTGATTCAACAACCTCCTCTGTCGCATCGTGCCTTAGAGCTCCTTCCAGTCTGAGACAGGATCTCAGAACAGTTCAGGAGATAAAGGAGGAGAGTAAGCAGCTAAGAAAGGCTGTCATGGTTCAGTTTTATCTGTTCAGATACTTATATTAAAACCCAGAGTGCTGACTAATACTGATTACAGAGAAACTGATAGTCTTTCTTTGTTGAAAAAAAAGCTTCCTTCTAAGCTTTAAAATGGTCTATTATGACTCGGCGCTGTTCACTGCAGATCAGAGAATTTCTGAGAATGAGGCAGACACTATGAAACACAATGTACATAAAATGTACATTTATCCCTGAAAACACACCAAACCCCTTCATTTGAATTAAGTAGCAGTTAATTCGTAGAAACGGCTCCTTAATTTTACCTTAAAATTTGATTCAAGACACGAGCATGACACTCCATTGAATTTACGGAGGTTCTATTATTTAAAGAGCATATTTAAAAAATATTTTAAAAATGAGTAGTTTTACTCCTTAATCAGCCTGAATCTGTGCACTTCTTCCCTAAATTTTCCTCAATTTATTGTATGGGAAATTAAGGTCAAGGTTTAAGAGGTTTGCATTAGTAAGGATAAGAAGATTACCATGTTACATATATAAATATACCGTAAATTTCAGACTACAGAGCGCACCTGATTAAAAAGCCGCATGCTCTAATTTTAGAAAGAAAATCTATTTTGTACTTGTACAAGCCGCACCGGATTATAAGCCGCATGTGTCTCAGGTTGCAATATGAGATCTGGTGCCGGGTCTGGTTACGGGTAGAGTTTAGAATCTTTCTCCGAACCCAAACCCGGCCCAAGCCCGACCCGGTCCGTGTGTTGGGTCAATATTTCCTGCCACTATCCTCGGGCCGGGTCGGGCCGTGATCAAGCATTAAAACGACCTGGTTCGGGCCGGGCTCAGACACGAGGTGCTCTGACTCGAATCGGGTTTCATTTTTTGGTCCCGATCTAAGCTTTGGTTACAAGGTGAAATGTTTTGGGCAGCATGGAAAAAACCTGCATTAACTGCATCGTATTTTAAATCGCACTCTTCAGACTTTGAAAAAAAATGTTTGCGGTTTATAGTCCGGAATTTACGGTAAATGTTTTGACTCCAGATTTAATTCAAATTTCAAGTCAGCAAAGGGAACTTTTAAATTGAGTCCCAAGTCAATGCAGGTAAATTTCAAGGCGACTCCCAGAACAATACAGGCAAAACTCCAAATGAGACCTGAGTCAACGCTGGCAAGTCTCAAGATGTGTCTCGAGTCACGTCTCATGTCAAGTCTCACGCTGAGTCACAAATGAATGCAGGGAAGTCCCACACCATGCATGGAAGTCTGAGGTCAGGTTCGGTGTCAGTGCAGGCAGGTCTCACACCGAGTCTGGAGTTAAGGCCAAAATTATGAATTTTTTATGATTGCCTTTACAAAAGTGAAAAGATTCACAGTACATTTTTGTTTTTGTTTTTTTAACTTGATCCTCCATTCAGTTTGTTTTTGAGTCATGACCCTCAGATCCACACCCCCGAGTCGTTTCGGGTTTGATCCATTCGATCCAGCTTGGTGAGGGCAACCCAAAACCAAAACCCGGGTCTGGATCGGAGCCATTTCTAATTCATCTATTAAACCTTAATTTTAATGTCATTGAATAAAAATGTATTTCACAATCAATCACATGTTTTAAATTCTAATATTTGTTCCCCGCTAGCAAAATATGTCTTATTTATTTTAGCATTATTATATGGTTATGTATATAACTTTTGGGTAGAAAAAAGTGACCGTTTTGATTTTAATGATAGTTAATGTAAAATCATTTAAAATACAAAAGTGGCCAGATGTTGTTTCCTCGTGATGTTTTAAAATGGTAAAACTGATAAAGAAAGTTTTCAAAACTGATTGGTCCAGTAAAACCGCTTCTGATACTTTTTTAAAATCTGATTTATTGTGTGTCAGTGTAATCTCTAGATTCGATCACTAATATCATCTGTAGTGAGATAGAAGATGACCTTATTTGGAAGTTCCTGTTAGAGTAGCACAGGGCATGTGGGCCTGGCTGTTGGACACGATTTTTTTACTTTTTTCGTCTGGAGGAGTCTCTATTACAAAAGAAAATAGTAATAAAAATCATGTCAGCAATTGCTGAGATCCGTATCTCCCATATTTCCTGTAGATTTCTCAATAAAGGGGCTGGGATTCCAGTCTGTGCCCAGAATGTGTTATGAGACCGAGGCCGATGGTGGGACTGAGGTTGAAACACCGCAGCTCATGTTTTGCTCGTTTATTTTCTTGGTTCCTCAAAGACAAATGTGCATTCAGTGCTTGTTAAACATCTAAATGTAACGACGTGTTTGGAGCCGCACTGTACAGACCTTCATGCTTTATTCTGTTCGGTCGCGGGGGGGCGGGGGGGGAGGGATTTGAATTGTATGATTTTTTTTTTTTTGAAAATCCAGAGTGCTGAGGTCACGGTCCCACCTGAACCCTGGAGTGTAACCAGTTTACAGATACAGAATGGCCTCATTTATTCTGCTTAGCTGTGTGCAGCCAGTTAAAACAGTAAAGCGCAGAAAAATCAATGTGTGCCCCAGAAGCGTGAAGAAACGGCCCGAAGCTTCTTATTTCTGCCCTACAAAAGTTCAAACAAGGCTTCAAGCTTCAGCCACACCTGAATCCTCCAAGGTTGTGGAAGACACTGGCATTGATTTTTAAGATTTTGTGTGTGTGTGTGTATGTGTGTTTGTGTCTGGATTATGTGTCTGTTTTTGTGTTTGTGTGTCAATGTGTGTTTGTGTGTGTGTGTGTGTGCGTATTTGTGTGTGTGTTTGCGTGTGTGTGTATGTTTGTGTGTCTGTGTATGTGTATTTGTGTGTGTGTGTTTGTGTCTGTGTTCGTGTGTATGTGTTTGTGTGTTTGTGTGTGTGTGTATGTGTTTGTGTGTGTGTATGTGTTTGTTTGTGTGTGTGTGTTTTTGTGTGTTTGTGTGTGTGTGTGTGTGTGTGTTTGTGTGTGTGTGTGTGTGTGACTCTGTGCCCAGAAGTGTGTGTGTTCACTGAGAACATTTGTGGACGTGTGTTTTACTTTCTGTAATTCCTTCCTGAATACGGACTTTTAGAAAAACAAAAATGCCCAAAAGCTGAATGAAATAAGAGCCGACCGAGTTTTCGTTTTTAAATGCACCGTTTTTATCCTTTTTTGGGTTCAGCTCTGTGGATATTGATGCATTTTTCAGTGAATGCTTCAATAAGTCGACGCGTACTCAATGTCTGTGATGAATGTATGATCTTCCTTTCAGTAGCACTAATGCACCTCTCCAGTATATTAGAGTGCACTCTGTCTTTAAAAAGTCTATTGTCGCGCATTTAACTTGAATAATTTACACTATGTGGTCAAAAGTATTGGGACAGACCTGTATTCAGAGTTTGGCTTGGTCCCTTACTTGAACAATCTTAATGCTCCTATCATACCAAGACATATTAGACAACGCCATGCTTCAAATTTTGTGGGGGAAGAACCTTTTCTGTTCCAGCAGGACTGTGTCCAGTGCACAAAGCAATGTCCATCATCAATGTGGAAGAACAGTTCTGACCTCAACCCCATCCAGCACCTTTGGGATGATCTGGAACGGAGATTGTGAATGAACGGACACAAGTTCAATTTCCAAAATATTTGGGAAAGCCCTCCAAGGAGTTATAGCTGCAAAGAGGGATCTCACCCCTGATCAAATTCTATGTTATTGAAGACAATAAGCTATTGTTATTATTATGTTATTGAAGCCAATAAACTCCCAGTTTGGTGTAGTTGTTAGGTGTCTCAATACTTTTGGCCTTATTAATTTACCTTCGTGACAAACGTTGACTTGCCTGACTCTCTGTGTTACAGGAATATTCTGTTTGGGCTGAACAGCCACACGCCCGGCTTTGCCATCCTGAAGGCTGCGCAGGAGGATCCCAAGCACAGCAGGGTGAACCGGTCACTCTCCCAGGTCTCCGGCTCCATCCGCTTGGCTCAGAACCTCGTCTGCAGCGGACTGGAACTCTTTGAGAACGACGCTGACGCCTCTCAGTGAGGCCGCGGTGGCGCCTCTCTGCGGCCGCAAACTCTCCAGGCCAAAACACCCGCTTTCGTTATTTTTCCCTATTTATTTATCGATCTGTAATAGGTTGTATGGACTATGATCTAGAGTCCTGCCAAGCTCTGAGAAATGACGGGGGTCCCGAGAACGTGCGCGGATTACATTAGAACCCCCAAAGGCGTCGGACGAGCGAGGGTAGGAGGTGGCGTCCTTTTTCTTTTTGGTCATTTTTCTGCGTCCCGAATGTGAATCTCGGCCGCAAGATTAATGGCAGAGACGGCCGGGAGTCCAACCGTTTAACCCGCGGAGGAGAAGGACGCGGGCTTGGAGGGCAGAGGCACATACAGAGGCACCGACACAAACTGTGAGGATGATATAGTTGCGCGTTAATGTTTGTTTCTTTCTGTCCTAAGCATTTAAGGGTCACCCTCAGGTGAAGTTGTAAAAACTCCTATTGTCTTGAGAAAAGTGAGACGTCCCTCCCTCTCTGGAGGTCTTAAGCAATGTTTCCCAGCCTCGAACCTGAAGGTCCACAGAGCTCAGGGCTGCCAACTCTGAGTGTGAGACACACGCATCTGACTGTCTTCACACGCTCTCACGCCACACCTCCAGTTTCTCACGCTGAAAATCTATTTTTTTCTATTTTTCCCATTCTGCACTCTCCTAAACCCCCCGACTTGACGCTCGGGATGTAAAGCGCAACCCCCCACCCATCACCCCCCACCCCACGCTCAACGCTTAAAATCTCACACAAATGTTATTGGAAAAATTGGCAGCCCTGCAGTGCTGCATATTTTTGGTCCAACTAAATATAATTTTACTGACCTGCAGTATCTGAAGCAGGGAAATGCGCAGTAGAGCAGGTTTCCAGCTCCAGAATTACGAAAGTCAGATGTGCACGTACGAAGAAACTTTTCTACGCCTAACGCTCAAGTCCAGAACTATTCAGGCGCCCTCGTTCCTCAGACATGCGGAGAATTCGAGCTCAGGTAATCTTAAACTGAAAATCCACATGCAATTAAAACAGAAAGAACTACCAGTGCAGGCATCACCAAACAGCGGACCTGGGTCCGGATCCGGACTGAGTGATGGTTCTGTCCGGACCCGTGAGCAGTCTGGTAAATTCACGAGATTAAATCGTTTTCATGGATGTTATTCTGGACGGTCGTGGCTGTAGACAGGGGGCGCTGCTGTTCCAGTTAATACGACAACAGCTTCACTCGTCAGTTTACTAGTGATGGGAAGTTCGGGAAGTTCGAGAAGTTCGGAAAGAGAGACGTCTCTTCTGGCTCCGCCCCCCAAAGAGGAGCCGGTTCTATCGGCTTTTTGTTTAATCACTTGTAGTAGTGTTCCGCGGGTCGGCTTTTTAAAAGACCGCCCAAACCGATCAATCAGGAGATCCAAACCGACCAATCAGGAGATACAAACCGCCCAACCCGTATAACTACACGTGGCTGGCTTTCAGAGGCCGGCGGATTAAAGAGGAAATGGAGAGAATCAGACAGGTTAAACATCACCCCCTCGTCTGATCTTGGAGGACCGAATTACAAATTCTATGTTCTATGTCCTGTAAAAGTGGGACTTTTTGGGATTTTTCCCCCAGACCTCTGAGGAAGCCTCATGTTTTAAAACATCACTTGTGAGTAAGAGGTACTTGCTGCTTGATGCTGGGGCTGAAGTTCTGTTCAGTAAGTTGTGTGTGTTTATAGAAGACAATTTTGTGTGTTTTGTTATATGTACACTATATGGACAAAAGTATTTGGACACGCCATTTTATCAGGGCTGCGCACTGTCAGTGAAGGGCGACCTTAATGCTCCAGTAGACCAAGACCTTTTGAACAACGCCGTGCTTCCGACTCTGTGGACCCAGTTTTCAGTTCTGAACCTTTTCTGTTCCAGCAGGACTGTGTCCCAGTGCACAGAGCAGCTCCATAAAGACGTGCTGGAGGAGATCAGTGTGGAAGAACTTGACTGGTCCACACAGAGTCCTGACCTCAACCCCATCCAGCACCTTTGTGATGAACTGGAACGGAGATTGTGATCCAGACTTTCTCGTCCAGCATCAGTGTCTCACTTCATAAATGCTACAGAATGAACGGAGACAAATTCTCACAAAAACTCCAGAATCTTGTGGAAATTTTCCAAGAAAAGTGGAAGCTTTTACAGCTGCAAAGGTGGACCGCCTCCATATTGAATACAATGTCATTAAAATGCCAGCTGGTATAATGGTCTAGCGTCCCAATACTTTTGTCCATACACTGTACATCAGTTGGGGATGAGCTTCTGCAATCAATAGTGTGTTACTGTATCGTTTATCAACATTTGCACTATTGCTGTGATTGGGTGAGGTTTGAAGAGCGGCTCCGGATTCAGCTGTGGACGAACCTTGACTTGATTTGCCTTTTTAAGAATAATAAACAGGCTAATTAGTAAAAAATCGATTCAGGGAATCCAGTTGGACTACAAGCTTTAAACTGTTGACGTGCCTTCAACTGATTCACTGCTTTTAGAGCCAGAACTGTATACACACTTGGATATTTAATGCACAATTTTTGCAATGGAAATGCAAGCGACAAGATGTGTATTTTACTGTGTTTGTATTTATTGTGTTGTGTTATTCATTCAGTTTTTAACTGAATCGTTATCAAAGTCAGTCTGTAGCACTTGGGGAAACACACTCAGTTTCCATCCAGCTAGTGAACACCTGAGATCTCTCTCCATGTAACTTAGGGGGCAGAAATGAAAAATAGCTTGTGTAAATGACAAATTATGTAAATTACACATTAACTGCTGGTGTAAATTACACATTTACTGCGATTTGAGTGAACTGAGTTTATATTGCACTGTAAAACTAATGCAGTTCACCTTCAAGTGAAAAAATAAACACATTTGCACATGAGAGTTAGTCCATCTCAACAGCAAATGACCTAAACTGTCCTCGACTTGCACTAAAGTGAACTCAGCTGGCAGCTTGTTCTGTTGCCTTTGGACTTTTTCCCCCAACTGTAATGTGGATGAATATGAAAGCAAATAATTCGATCTTTGTTGTTCATTGAAACGAGTGTCACTGATTTTTTTGCTGATTTTTTTTTGTACAGTATTTATATGATGGGTGTTGTTTTTTTTTTATATAGCATAGACCACATTTTCAGTTGTGATGTCTGTAAACTGGACATTAAACTTACTCTGCATGTAATGGACACAGCAAACTTAATTCATACATTGCAAAAAAAAAACAAATTCACATGAAATAACCCACAAATCCTTTTACTCTGTAAAAATTGTTGAACCAACAGTTGCACCGCACTGAGACGATTCTTCCTGGAAGGTCGTGTCCTAGTTTAAGTGGCAGCAACCTTTAACGCAACATTTTCATTCATTTGTGTTTGTTTGCTCTCAGTCTGATGCCCTGGTTGCATCTCAGTGAAGTGCAGCTGATGCGGCGTTTGTGATTTCTAGCAGTTTAAATTAATGGACACAGTTTGGATTCAGAAGCATGTTTTCTTCTTCCACTTTTTATTTTATCACTCACTGAGCTTCTTAACTGACACTGCAGCAATAAATGTTGGAATACACCTGTTCATGAGTTTCTTGTCTCAGTTCATCATGCACCTTGCTCAGAGTGTTGCCACTGACAGGCCTGGGATTGGAAACCACAACCTTTAAATATAGGAATGACTTTACAGAGGTAAAGAAATGGCCTGTAGGGGGTCCGCCTGGCGAGCAGCTTTTAAGGTGGAACTAATATTTCGAATAGTAGCTGTGCATAAGGAGCTAACTTCAGCGCCATACGGCCGTTCTCGAATTTTCCCTTACAAACAAGTTCCAGTCCACCCCTACATATGAGCGATGCATTGGGGGGGCTGGCAACTCGCTAGGGGGTTCAATGCCTTCGAATGCCACACACACACACACACACCCCAGAGAAAGAGAGGTCTTATGGCTGAGAGAGACTCTGCTCGCATGGAAACCGCTTCAGTGTTCTCAGTTAATAGTATAGCGCATTTTATTGTCAGTAACGGTAACGGCGTTGTAACGGGAGTAACAGTAATTAGTTTGATTACTTGTCACTGAAAAAAGTATCGCCGTTAGTAACGCCGTTTATTTATAGCACCGTTATTCCCATCACTGACCAGGGGGCGGGGTTTCCCGAATGCAAATATTAAAGTATTAGTCCGAATACCGTATTGGTAAAAAAACCCACATTATTTGTGCCTTTCTGAATTCCGGATTCGGAGTCGGGTCCACCCCTAGTGAGCAGTCACTGGAGCAATATTTTAACTGGGATTTAAGCAGAGTATGATGTTTAAAGGAGGCCTGTTTTTACACCACCCTGTTCAGGTTAATGAACGCTGCACATTGTACATGTACATTAGTGTAAACTGTCCATTTGTCATCTGTGAAAACAACACAGCACACAGTGTGAACTGCATGAAGCAGCCAGGGATGCAACATGTGGGGACAGTACCTTGCGCAAGGGTATCTCAGTGGTGCCACTGACAGTCCTGGGATCCAAAACCACAACCTTCTAAACACAGGAACGATGCCCTAACCATCAGGCCACCAGCTTATGAAGTGTAAAGTGTAAACGGCTGGCCTGGTGGAGGTTAGGCCACCAACTTACAAGCTTATAAAATATTTTTTCTGATCTCTGTATGGTCAAAACAACTGCAGCTCTCATAGTTCCTCTGGCACCTCTGGTCTAAAGCCTCTTCATTTATTACTTAATGATTTAATGATATAATTGAGCTTGTGCGCTTAATAATGACTTGTTGATGCTGGGATCGTTCACAGGGGGGTTCTTTTAGTCTATCTGATAATGCTGTGTGCCTTTAATCCCCACAACTTTAATGCTTGTAAAGGTCCCCTGCTTTTCTTAATAATGCACAAGGGAGGACATTAAAACTTTAATCTGAACTTGTAAAGAGTCCTGTGCCGAGACTGTTCACTTGGCCAGCTTCATTAAAACAGGATTTAAAAGTTCAACATTTATGACGCGCCGTATCTTCAGCAGCGTTTGACGCACCAGATCCAAACGAGGCTCGAAGGCCCTCCTGGGAGAGGTGTGACATGTTTTAGGTTTAAAGTGTACAGCGTACATTAAAGTGTTTAGACTGAACGTAAAACAGACATTTTGATGCCTTATTCCACTAAGGAATAGCAAATAAGCAGAGATGTCTCCTGAGTAATGTAACTCCATTTTTATCTCTGAAAAGAATGAGGAGCTTACTACAAATATGGTGACTGTTCTCAGTATTTTTGTCTCTCTTTGAGCTGTTTATACACTACATGGACAAAAGTATTGGGATGCCTGACCATCATGACCATCACACCAACGGGGACATTAATGGCATTGCATTCAAATATGTAGACTTTAATACGGTGTACAGATATAAAGAATTTCGAGTTTTTCTGTGGGAATGTGTGCCCATTCATTCCGTAGGTGACCTCTATTCCAGTTAATTCTAAAGGTGCTGGATGGGGTTGAGGCCAGGGCTCTGTGCAGGCCAGTCAAATTCTTCCACATTCATAGTAATAATAACAATAATAATAATGATGATAATGATAATAATACTACTAATAAAACATTAAATTCCTAAAGTGCTTTCCAAAATACTCAAAGACACTTGTACAATTTTAAGTGGACAAACAAAACACGAGGGTATACATTTGGACATTATTAGACATGGTTGTCAGCGTGGAATTTGTAACTTGAAATAACCAACCACGTCTTAAGAGTCCTTGATTTGTGCACTGAGGCACATTCACCCTGGAACAGAAAAGGGTCTTCCCCGAACTGTGTCCACAGTGGGAAACATACGTTGTCCAAAATGTCTAAGTACCCTGAAGGATACCCCCATGTATCCTGGAACTTAGTCTGAGGACTATGGATCCTGCAATAAGTCCGAACGGGTAAACAGCCCTGTCCAGTAACAGCTAAAATGATTGTGATAAACCCACCAAAAGCACAATTTAGACAAAAAGGGGTCTTGGTATCCTGAAGGAATAATATTGTTCTTCACTGGAAGCAAGGAGGCCTTACCCAACCCGTAGGAAACAGGCGTCCCAAAACTTTTGTCCATATTGTGTGTTTACCGCAGCAGCCCCGCTCTGCCTGGTGACGTATGCGCGCATGCGCAGCGCTGCAGTTTTGCTTCGGTGAAGCTGGAGGCTGAGGTGGGGAGCAGGTTTTGGGTGGGGGGGTCTCAGAATAAACATGATGATGGCGACTGCTGCGGAGGAGTTGTGCCACAGCCGTCCCATCACTGACACCATTGAGACCGCCGTGTCTTTCAGACATGCTCGGAAAACCCAGGACAGGCCCTGGACTGTGAGGTTTATTTGTCTGCAGTGCTGTGAGTATGCAGGGGTTCTGCTGCTTGCTGTGCTTGTGCTTGCCGTGTTCACCCCACAGAGACCAGCCATTCACAACCGACTGATCCAGAAACAGCAGCAAAAAAACCCTTCCCGGGCCGGACTGTGTGAGGTGGTGCCACCATCCTCTGCTCCACCGTCCCTTAACACTGTCTGTGCATGGCGAGACATTTAAGACGTCCAGCCATAAAAAAATAAGCCACTTTTACTGCCACAAAACCTGTCTGAGCACACATCGTGAATGCAATATACTGTACTCATCGGTTCAATATCGAATATTAATAATATTAACAACACCATTATTATTAATAATATTCATCAGAATCACAAAACATTGATTGTGGAGAAAATTGCTTATATTCTATCCGCAAAGACTCAACAATAAGTAAATAAATAAAACCCTGTAGAAGAAAACTCAGTATGAAAAGATTGTAGATTATTATTACTCTGCATCTAATATGGAATTCAAATGTAGTTTCAGTGACTCCTGTTTTCTCATTACAGATTAGTAGAGATTCAGTATAACGACTACTAATACTAAAGACTAGGGGTGTGACGAGACGGTTTTCCCACGAGACGAGACTGGGTTCACGAGGACGAGACGAGATTTTAGACATTTTTAAAAAATTTATACTATGTTTGAAAACCTCAATTGAGTAGGCTTTGTGCTGAGATGCTGGCGAGCCACGTTTGTGGAACATGATAAAATGAATTACAACAGCCTAGCCTTGTAGTGTGTGTGTGTGTGTGTGTGTGTGTGTGTGTGTGTGTATGTGTGTGTGTGTGTGTGTGTAATCTACTCTTTTCAGTTTAGTAGTTGAGCAATGAGGGAA
>JBBMFX010562586.1:0-15654 GCA_037832545.1 Rhabdalestes septentrionalis
CAGGAGAAAAGGCTGGCAGGCATACGCCCTGTCTCCCAGTAACACATCAGAAAATTCACCTAAAAACACAAAATCTCGTCATTACAACCTCATAAACAGAGTGACATTCTGGACACAGCCATGATGTAAATGTGGTTATTAATAAGGAATGTGTGGCTCACCTTGTGATAGGTGCTGATAGATGTCAAACGTCCAAAAGACATTGCTGATCAGACAGTCAGCATTGCACACCATCTGAAATCATAAGACCAAAATCAGACAATAGGCAAACCAAAGTCAGACAGTCCATATGGATATAATATGAATGTGGTTGTGATCCATGAGATCACAGAGATGGAGGAACATACCTTGTATGAAGCGGGTGGCGTCTTGGGAGGGGAATGTGCTGGTCTCTGTCCCCCCATGGATCCCCTCCAACACAGGCCTGCCTTTATTCAGCTGCAGAGCCATGTCCTCTGCTGCGGTTAGGTCAGCTTTAGGTGGCCCATCACCTGTGCTTTGCATGTGGGTTTTCTTTTTTACTGCTAAAATAGTATAGAGCAGAGGTCCCCAACCACCAGGCCGCGGGCTGCACGGAAAAATTACAGCATTTTCTTTTTATTTACTATCAGAAACTAAATGATGTTTTATTTTGAAAAAATGACCGGATTTCTTTTATTAAACCAGGTCGTGACAAAATAAAGGTTGGGGACCACTGATCTATGTATCAACAACATTTACCAACATTTGCCACGCTTGTTTTCTTTGTTTTATAACTGTGGCGGTGTTGCCTTTCTTTTTGATTAAATCTTTTACCTCCTCGTACGCCTCCATGTGGATTTCTGCCTCCGACGCCGCTGTACCTGCCATGGTAAATCAGTGAATCAGTGATCGATGGCGGGGTCTATCTGAGGGAACCGCGATCACACACCTATCCTGGATAGGTTTCACCTGGCTTGATGAATCCGTGTCTGCTGATCCTGGCTTGGCCTTTGTGCAACCAGTTAAGCCTGGACGCTCTTGTTTTGGATCCATTGAGCTCAGCTTACTTAGTTATCCTGGATTTCGTGATACTAGTTTTGTGCAACGGGCCCCTGGTCTAGGTGGCCTCCAGCTTTGCACATTAGAGTGTTTTCACTCCTCCACCACACCTGATCCACTATTCGGCTCATTAACAAGTCAGTTCTCTGCTGAAAAGGTTCTTTAAAGAAACTTTAATGTGCAGGTAAGCAGGGGAAATAATGGAATATCTTAGTCTTTTCTTATTCCTGGTGCTACCCTCCAGACTGTGGGGTTTCTTGATCCTGAACCTGGAAGCCACTGCCCTACTTAAGTGTTTTCCTTTATTTGAGAAAAGAACATCAACACAGTAAGGATATTTTAAGAAGCTTATTAGTTGTATCATGAGTGTTGGCGCAGTGAAAACCCTCTGCAGGAGCAGGACATGAAAACACTACTAACAAATCCATTTCCCTTCAGTGGCTCCTGAACTAGTTGTGTGTTAGAAGCAGGTCTGCTGGAACACCAGGTGATCATCAGCCCTCCTCCTGGAGATCCATCTTCTAGCACACAAATAAATCTGATCCAGCCAATCAAGGTCTTCAGAAGAACAGGTTCTTCAGGTGTTCCAGTGGAATGCTGAGGCCCCAATACTTTTGATTCAAACTCATTCTGCTGTCAGAGAAACAGGTTTCCAAGACAATTGGGTATCGCCTGAACCTCATTGTTGATCCACCAGCTGAATCCAAGCTGCTGCAGAAAATGTTCTGATAAATCACTATAATCTTAACCTCATCCACCACTGATCTAATCCAGAGCTCATAAAGTCGTTGTTCTGTTCAGTCCATCCAAGTCTTCTTGTTCTGTCAACAAGAAGTTAGAGGACAAACCAGAGCCCCAAACTTTAAAGAAGCAGCACTGGTAAACCAGATGACTGCAGATGGATATAAATCTACAGTCCATTAGTAAATTCATCCAGAATTTTTCTGATTATGATTCGGAGCCACTTACAGTTGATATTGTTCCTCTTACTCCAGTTTAAACCAGGATCGCACTAAGAAAGATTTCACAACAACCTGTTTTTGTCAAAGATGAGTTCTTTTCATCGCTGCCAAGAAGCTTGGTCTGTGTGAGACTTGGTGGTGTAGTGGTGAAGTCCTTGCCTCTAATACAGTTGAATGTGGGCTCTAGACTTGACAAAGGTGATGAGTGGAACTTTAACTCTCTTAAACCCAACACACTAGAGCCAAAGTAGTGTTTTATTGTCTTAAAAGTTTGACACCATGTTTTGCACAGTAAAACTCCCACATGTCTCTAATTTCAGGCTCTATAACCCCAGTGACTCCTCACTTAGGAGCCCCAGGGGGCTGACGAATGACCAGATATTCAGATTACTTTTGGCCATTTGACTTTCAGATGAATTTAGACATACCAGACATTAAAAACAACATTAAAGACAACCTTCCAATCTTATGAGCGAGATTAAGCCAGTGAGGTACTGGGCTTGACAAGCTGTCAAAAGTGTTTAAGATATATGGCTTTCAGATGAATTATGACAAGTATGAAAATGTTAGAAACTCCAGATTGATCCCACAACCTTCTGCTTTTGAGACCGTAGATTGAACTGTGAGCTACATAGCTAGGCCAGACAGACGCACTAATAGTATTGATCAAATCCATAAATCCATTACATCTCAGTTAAAAGAGTCTTTGGAATATTACATCAGTGATGTGTGGCTATGATATTTACATAAAAAGTTCAAAAGCCCCAACCAGTTTGCTGACGTTAACTTACGCATTCAGAGTCTAATAAAATTATTTACTTAATGCTTAGCATCCTTTTATTTTGAAAGTTCGTAGCGGTATTGTGCTCCTGTGTGCGCGCAGCACACAGCGCTCCACATCTCAGCTGATTTTCGCATATTATATCGACAAAAGTAAAGGGACGCTTGACCATTACACCAACAGGGACTTTAATGACACTGCATTCAGACATATAGACTTTCATATGGAGTTGGTTCCAGCCACCCATGCTCTGGATTCTGAGGGCAACTTGTTTTCTGTAACACAATAGGTGTGTAACTGTGTTAAAGGGAACCAAAATTGTATGTAAAATGATTGTTAAATAATTTATGTTAACATTTTCTCCAAACATTTAGTTTTTTGGAATTTTGTATGTGTCGTCAAGTGTATAAAGCAATAATGACATGCACATTTTATGACATACACGAGTTGTATGTAGAATTGTCTAATATAATACATATAACACTCCATTAACAGAAACTCTCAAAATGTAACCTGTGTACTTTTGACCAGTTTTGAAAACATGATCATTTCAGGGCATAACATGTCATTTGTGACATCACGTGTAGGTCTATGATCTATGATGTTAGATACTTCAGGATCACGTGAAACAGATTTGAGTTTTGTGTGAGGGTGAGAATTTCAGAGGGTGGGGCAAGTCTTCATCCATTTATGCTACACAGTTTTGCCTCTATCCCTTACTCTCCTCCTTGTAAACAGTGTTCTAACACACCCACAGGGATCAGCTGTACATATGGTGTGATGTGGTGTGGCTGGAGAGGCATTAGATCCTCGGAAGCCTCCTGTGAAATATGAGTGCAGGAATGTTCCTCTGGGCCATTCAGTTGTGATTATTCCCGTCTTTCTTCAGAACAGGTTTTAGGCTGAAGTGTGTGAGAGGGAAAAAGCACTAAAGAGTCTGAGAATGTGACACAACTGACGAAATAACAGGTTTTACCAAAAAAAGACACATGTTTAGAGTTTCTGCAGTTTTATATATTAATACCTTTATTTTCCTTTCCGCATTTGTGAAATGTTCCAGAACGTTCACATCTTTTATGCAACCGACGAGAGCTTAACCCTTGGTTAATATACAAAGCCATGGTTTGGAATGAACACACGGTATTAACTTCACTGAAATGCTGAAAGTCTTTGGCGTCAGGCACTACATTCCTCTGACATAAAGGCTTCAATTCTCATCAAATATATTAACAATTTACTTCAAGGTAAACAAAACACAGAAGTGAAGTGTACGTAGCTTAACACGTTTCTCCATACAGGGCGCTGACCAGCAGAAGCCCCACCGGGAGCAAACACGCATTCAAAAGATAAAATAAAATGACAAACAAAGAACGTAAGAGCGAATATTGCTTTGTTTTCCCAGCCTTCAAGGGCGTTTAATGGAGGGGAAGAAAATGACAAGAATGCTCGCCATTTATAACGTGCAGTAAAGGTGGAGCTGTAAAACCGCACAGATCAATCTGAGCCTCTGGGAGACATTCAATAGGATAGGAATGTGGTGAGATCAACTGGGCTGCGGCGAGAGAGAGAAGGAAGAAAGGATTGTAACCTCACTTCAGAAAGACCTTTCAACAGTGGAATAAAAGAGGCCATCACAAAGGCAGCCAATCAGCCTATACTAGGGCTTACAAAACGTTCTGCAGGATATTCATTATTATTTTATTAAGTGATTCGCCTAGCCATTACCCTATACTGGGTTACTGTCATTTGATGCCACTGCCATCGTTTATGAGTACCAAATTACGTTTTTTACCTTCCAATGAAACAATGGAGGCCATATCGCCCCCTACAATTCCTGTAAGGAATTACAATCTGTCAGAATGGCCAGGTGGATTGTATGAACAGTTTAGAGCACTTTAGAGCAGTTTTTAAGTGAGAAAATCAAAGCTAGTCTTTCTGTAGTTCGTTAGAAGTATTTGTGAAGACTAGACAATTTTTTATGGTAACAGCCATTGTTTTTGACAGATTTTTTTTTAAAGTAAACTTTGCAGCCCTCTAAATTGACTTGTTTTACTATATACATTGAGTGTTTGAGTCACTTTTCTTCAACAATGTAAAATACTGAATATCACTATGCTCTGCAGCTGGTATATACCATTTAATTTTCTAGTCTGGACATAATACATTATACTATTGGCCTCATACTGTCTCGTCCTGTTGTAAATATTGCCGAGTCTATTTTGCCTTACTGTGTATTTAATGTATCATAAATTAGGTGAATTTTACTGGCCTGTCAAGTTTAATAACACCATTATACTCAACAGCAACCAAACTGTCAGATCCACCTTCCACCTTGTCCTCGCAAACCATAATACTGCACAAGTACCTCGAAGAACTGACACACACAAAACTCTCCTACAAAGACCCAAAGACCAGCTTGAGCTTCACATTCATTAAGAGAGCTGTCCACAAAAGCTCAGCTTCAGGTCCTCCAGGCAGCTCTGTCATCTGAAACTGCTGCATTCCTGCCCTCTCTGAAGGGGTCAGCTGCATTTTTTGTGGCTTCATTGTCTCTACAATGACTCTTGGAACTCATATGAAGATTTCCACCGCCTCAGCCTCCACACTATCCAGCCCGTTGAAGGGGTCGAGAGCCTGTGGGGGCTGCTGTTGGATGGATTCTGTGAAAAACAGAAAAATGAAAAATGCATTTCAGTTCACCAATGCAACACTAAACGCTGCAGACTGCAACATTTCTAGCATTAGTCATTGACCTGGATTAGTTAATCCAAATCGAGTGACTCTGTGGCAGACAGTCTAATCAATGGAAACTCGGGAAAATGCTGTAGTGAGGCCATTTCAAAGGTTTGGATCTCTGTAATGCAGGCTGTCTAATGACCCATGCAGGGTTCATGTGTGTTTGTGTGTGTACTGACCGTGACGGGGCTCGGTGCTGGAACTTCGCTCTGTGGCTGGACTGGGAGTCGCAGGCTCGGCCTGGCCCCTGGCTTTACACGCTGCGGCCACAACACGGCAAAGACGGGACACACTGGAGGTTTGGCCATGTGCATTACACCTCTCTGCAGCAAAATATCCAAAAACACCAGTTAACACATTGGCAACATCTTCACACCTTGATGTAAAGTTCAAAGCTGCTGCTGAAGTAGTAAAACAACTCCCTACTGAACTAAACTGACAACAGATTACCCATATTAAATATATCTTTTTGATCTGTTTTCTTTCATTCTATTCTGCTTTATTTTTAATCTATTCCTGTAAAGGACATTGCTACTAAGTGTGTACCCGTGTTCGGGGCAGGGTTTGTGTCAGATGAGGCGGCGGGGTTGATCTGAGACACGCCCTCTCCCACTTCACCCCTCTCTTGTTCCTGCTGGATTCGCTGCTGGAGAACGCTGATCACCGCGTCCTTCTCCAGAATCTGCCCGTAAAGAGAACGGATCCTACAGAGACATGCAGAGAGATGTTAACACTTAAAGAGCAAATCCTGTTTTATTTACCTTTGGTTACATTTTAGGAACAGCAATCCAACTTAAGATCATAGGAGTATAAAATCTATGCCCTTATAAATGTCTGCTTATGATACATCCGCTCACAATTCAAGATTATTATTGGGCCTCACATTTCACTACAGTTTGGTTTAATTCAACTGGAATATTTTAATATAATTGAGAACACTGAATACACAGTAGTATAAGGTAAACATATACACTATTACAACAATACACCATGTTTTTTGTTTTTTCAGAAAATGTTATTCTTCAAGTGAACTATTGTAACACTGTGCTCATGGGTACCATGGGTATCACAGATTACTGCTAGATTCAGCGCAATATTGCTCTCCCATGTGACTTTCAGTTTGGCAGCTTGTACCTGTTCTCTACTTCTTGGTTCCTGAGCTCTGCTGGATGCAAATCTTCACTGAAACTGTTCTTGGTAGAATGACAGGGTGAGTGGTTGATTATGGTAGTGTCTCTGCAAAAAAAAAAAGGGTCTGATCAGAGATTGATTCAGTGTGCTGGGAATAAACGTAAGTGTTACTTCCGAAGGTTCTTACATGTCAAGTCTAAGGGTTAATTCTGTGATTGTGGTTTTCTGGCGCCGTGTATAATAGGTACCTTTGAGCTGCAGCAGTTGCGGCTGCATCCATAGCGAACTCCCTCATGGTGCTCTCCTCCAGGTACTTCTGCTCCCAGCGTGTCATGTCGGCCTCCAGGGCCAAAATCCGCTCTTCACGCTCCCTAAGGCGCTCCAGTAGGGTAGCAACACTCACCGAGGACGAGGGGTTAGTGGTCAGACACACCTGGGTCTGCCTCTGTAGAGTGTCAGAAAGATAAGCATATAAGTAATCAAGTCCCACGTGAAATCACAATTACAAAGCACAAAGTAGTGTGGAAACACAAAGGATATCATATTGCTGTTACCCACTTATGCTGATACTGTACGTTTTTAATGTAACATCTGAAGTGGCTTTGGTATCTTCATCATGTTCCAAAAAAGGTCCATAATTAAACAGTTACAGGTGTAATTAAGTGTTTATGTCCTAAAAGGTATTTAGCATTCAGAAAAATCTTGAATTATCTACCATCAACCACAGAAAGCACGAGTGATATGAGAATAAAGTTCAACGAATCAAAGTGCAGGTATCAGTGTGTGTGCATGTGTGTGTCTGCATACCTGCTGGTTTCTGAGTGTGCGGAGCTCCTGCTCCAGTCGTGTTCGGAGCTTCAGCTCGAGTCCCTCCCTCTTTTCGCACGTGGCCTGTAGCTGGGCCAGCGCCCCCTGCAGGCGCTCCACTTGCTCCACATACGCGCTCTTCCTCTGGAGCTCCAACTGCAGCTGCCGGCTGTGAACACGGACTGAAATCAGTTCTCGCTCCAGCACCTCGACCCGCTGCTGCTGAGCCTCCGCTTCACGCTCCATCTGCAATTTATGCAGCTTCTGCTCCTCAACTGAAAGATACATTAGAAAAAATTAATTAGAAAACTCAGTAGACAAACCAGAGCATATATGAAATGGCATTAAGTTACAGTTTGGAGAAAAATCTAATTCACTTAATTTAATGTAGTCCTTCAGCCAAAACAGGTTTGGTGTTTGAAGTTTGCTTCTTTACTTTTGCATTAAATGCACTATATAATATATGAAAGCCTTGGTTGGGATGTAATTAAAAATTATGTCTATAAAGGTCAACTTTTTGTTTATTATTCAACTAATCTGCAAATGTAACTTCTTCTTAGGCTCTTCTTATTAAAAGTTTGTGTGAAACAAGCAATTTCAACTTTTCAAATGAAATGAGTCATGTTGCCCCCTATATTTCCTGTAATATATTACAATATGTCAGAATGACTGTCAATTCTATGAGCATTACAGAATATAACAGGGATTTACTTTAGTAGACAAAGTAGTCAATTGTTCATTACATCCCTATAATTGAATACTGAGAGCTCTAAGAAAAGCTAACTGGTGTGTTTGCTATGACCTCTCCCCATTGATTTCCTGCTCAAAGGTGAAGAATTTGGTCTCATAATCACAAATGCCCCATTTACACAAGAGCCCGAGGAATGCAAAGAGATGATGGAGGAGAAAAGAGATGAGGCACCCTCCCTCTGACCCACATCCTCAAAGCCTAACATTCCTTCATCTGTTTCCCACCATTAACCCAAATTTCCCCCAATAACCCCAAGAGCCGCCACGACACTTATGAAAGACGAGTATCAGAGAACAAAGACTGTTCTGTTCGCTAAAGATGAGTCCCCAGGGTCGCTGGACAGTGCTGGACTGTCCCTCTGGATTCTTCTTTCTGGACAAAAGGTCATGCATCATGTCTAACACTCCCTCTGACCACCCTGGCGTACTAAGACGCTCTTATATGACTCAAATTCCTGAGTTAAAGAATACAAACACACTTCCTCTTCCAGCAAAGTGACTCAACAGAAAAGCAGCTTTTCACAGAGGACAGGAATTCTACCAGAGAGTATACAGGTCAGATTTAAACAGTCACAATGGCCCTTATCTATTAAATGAATAAAGTCATATACAGCTAATAACAGTATTATCAGTCATTTTGAAGCCTGAATTTGATCAGTTCTATAGTCCGTACTTATAGGCAACATTGAATTTTACAGTGTCACATAGGCAATTCTATTAGAGAGAAAACTGTGACGAAGGCTACAAATAGGTGGGATATTAACTTTCTGTGCTTTTGGCTACATTAACTCTAGTGTTAAAGAACCAAACCTCAGACACCAAACATGTTACTCTGGCCAAAAACCAGTTCATTGTTATTGATTCTGTTATTTAAAACACACTGTAACCCTCATCCTCATTGGTTTGATTTTGTATCCCTGTTTTGTACATATAACCATTGGGAATCCCCCAACACACACAACGAAGAAATACATTGATGATAGTTTTCGCTCTGGCTTCCGCCTGCATTTGCCAGTTTGTGGGGAAAACCGCCCTTGAGTATCTGCCAAAGTACTTGTAGCTTCCCAAAATATTTTATATTGGCCAGAGAGCCCTTTTTTTCAGCATTAATTACTTAGCCTCCTGTTATAGGTTTACCCTTGTTTAGTTCTATATTAATTATACTCACTCTGCATGAGAAGCTTGGACATTAGGTGCTGGTTTTGGTCGGCAGCTTCCACGTCTTTCGCTGCCTGAGCGCTGGTGTTCTCCAAACTGTCTGTAAGAGTGAGAAACAAACAGCACACGTGAAAACTACTTGCACATAAATGGCTTTTTAACCGGTCTTCTGTCTGTATTAACCACACAGCAACCACGAAGGTGATCTAAAGCATTAAATGAAACTACTTGCATGATGTTTATTGTGATAAACATTTTAATATAAATCAGTGTTTTTCACTCTCAGGCCTGGTGTAGATGTAACACAAATGACCCAACAGTTCATTTACAGCCCTAATGCCACTGTCGTCTAGAAGCCTGAATGTTGCTGTACGTGGAGAGAGGGAGAAACTGTCCATTTTATTGTTATTTTAAGCTCTCATGGTGGTGCCATATGTACCTTTGAGCTCAGCATTGAGTTCCTGCAGTCTCTTAACTTCAACCATCAGCTTGTTCCTCAGCGTCTGCTCCAGAGCCTCTCTCTTCACGCAGCCCTGCATCAGCGTCTCGTAGGCTTCAGATATCTGCTGAATCTCCTGCTCCAACTGTAATACAGAGAGAGAGAGGGGATCAGGGATGGAGGGTAAATAGTGTATCAAACACTGTGAGTGAATTCCTCCCCCACACCTGCATGGGGTTTGGAGAGAAAGGTGTGGGAACAGACACATAAAAAGGATGAGACGCTGTGATTCAAATGGGGCGAGTTCACACAGGGCAGTGTCCCAATCCTCTGTAATTATCATTCCTTCAGAGTGAGAGAGAGCTGAGCTACACTGACGTAACCCTCTCAGAAGTTAAACACATGGCTGTGGAATAGTTTGTCTGTCAGTCCAGCTGGAGTGGTTCTAGTGACCTCATCACTTTGAACACTTAATTTAGTTCTGAAAGTGTGCTGCATAGATTAACATATTATGATTAGTAGTAGTATTAGTATTATTATTGTTGAACATGCATGTAAAAAGACTCTTGAATCTTAACAGTAAGATGTTATTTGGATGGTTTTAGAATTGTTATTATTATTATTTTTAATAGATTAACATAAATAACAAAAATATCATTTGTACAGCAATCGGCTAAAACGATTAGCTGGCCTGCTTAGTTTGTCACCTGATGAAAGGTGATGTGAAATGATTGAGAGGAGTCTGTGGCGGTCTTTAGTCTCTATTTAAGCTTACCTGGGAACAAACCTAATTTCATGTCTAATATTAAGTATTTGACATTATTCCCCTGTTTTCATTTTTTCCCCCATTATTCCCCTGCAATAAATAAGCCCTAACCCTGAAAATATTCAGGACTCCGCAAGAGCTTTCTAGAATTCCAGTACAGTCTTAAATTACAAATGTTATATTACATGTGAATATTTTTGCTTATTTAACCTACTTAATATCTGCTTAAGCTAACCTCACCAAGGAATAAACTTTATATCACATACATATTTTTCTCCTGTTTTTTTTTTTTTTTTTACAGAAAAAGCAGCAATAAATGAGCTCCAAATCTAAAATTGCCAGGAATCCACAAGATCCCCTAGAATTATGGTACAGTTTTAAAATACAAATATTATACTGTAAAATTTCTAATGGGAAATCTTTTACATTGCAAACAACTGCACGCATCTTTATTTTTATAAAGAGTGTACTTAGCAGCACAGATTGCTGCTCCCTCTGCTTCATTTTCTTGCTGAGTAACAGAGGAAAGCTTTTAATCAGTGTCACAGTGTAATTCTGCATTAGTGGTCTGATGAAGTTACACAACTAAAGCAGGAAACATATTTACCTTCTGAATCCTGGTGGCCTTCTCCACATGACCCTCCAGCTCCTGCCTCAGCCTCTCGTTCTCCTTCATCAGGAGCTCCATCTGGTTGCAGTCCACCTTTAATGCCTCCCTGCCTGCAGGAGGCACGCTCAAGAACACATGGTGTGCTTCAGGCGACGGCACAGGTGGAACGAACCTAAATGGAAAGATGAATTATTAATGGACCCGTCAAAACATGCCCCAAGGAATTCACTCTTTCATTCCAACAAGCCCATTAATTAGTCACCATGAGGCACGACGTCAAAGGATGAGTGAACTGATGACTGAACAGTCTAACTATTTCAAACACTAAAGTTTACGGGATACGTAGGGCTGGGCAATATGATATATATTATTGTCAATGTGATAAATTACATCACAATATGAAACACTGAGTCTCTCTGGGCATACTGTGGATATCAGTACTCGAGGAATCCAGAGGAACTCAATGTTCGACTAAAAAACAAAGAGCATAATAATCAGTTTAATTTGATTAACTTCAACACTCTTTGTACTCCGTTTTTGATAACTGTCCAGTAAGGAAACCACTGGATATTTTTATCATGGAATGTCACATCTAGTGTCATTCTCTTATATTTTGTCCATATCTTCCGCCCTCCAATGAAAAAGCATATTGAAACAATTACACTACCAGTAATGGAATGTTAGGTGTAAACAATGATAAATATGAGATAACTATCAGTGAAGGAAACGACTGTTTGAGATGAATTAATGGTGATGTAGGAAATTTTTATGTGGCATACATTAACGTCAAGGCAAAACCTTGTCTGTCCATTTTTTAAAAACTTTTATGTCATTTTATATTGTCAGCTGCTACACTGTGCCCGAAGTTCACAAAGAACATATTCAAATTAATAACATATTCAAATTAATTAATTCATAATAATAAATAATAAAATGGTGCTAAGAATGTTTTTAACTCGTTTACCAATTACCTGTTAGAAAAATCATTTTAGAGATACAGGCATTTGACAGCTCTTACACTATTAAGAGAGATCAATAGAGCAAACACACAACCTTGACATTTTCAGAACACATCACTGAATTTGTCTAAACATGGCTAAAACTGTATATAAATGTTATTTACTTTTATACACGAAAGCATAATTAATCTAGATTTGTTATGTTTAAAGTTGTTTACTTTAACTATTAATTGACTGTTTTTTTTTGTAATTATTCCTGCAGTTGTTCGGCATTGCTCCAAAAAGTGTAGTTCCAGAGCCAAAACTAATGAAGTACTAGGGAGGACAAACAGGAGAAGAGAAAATGTGAATTTGATTATCCACATATCCTGTACCTGTTGTGCTGGCTGTGGAAAGATGGTGGAGGTGCGGCGTAGAAAGGCTCGTACTCCTGAGTGTGGCTCAGCATTGTTGTCTTGGACTGAAGGGAATATGGGTACTCAAGCCAAGGGCCATGTTTATCCTTGGCCCCCTGTACCAAGTGCTGGTGCTGGTTGGTGTGGTAGCCGGATATCTGGGGGAAGCTCCCGGAGGAGCTGATTGAGGCTGGGAGGGCGCCTGCCGCTTTACGATGGAGCGACAGCTGCATTAACCGTTCGCTGAGTGATCTGGCATGGCCACGCTTCCCGTCCCACCTCTCGTCCTCATAGATCTGCATGGCACCCGGGTCGTAGTCCTTGCTAGGCTGTCCATTGTGGTACCACTGGGATGCCAAATACTGCGAGTGCGCCTTGGCTTGCTCATAAGTGGGAAGCTGCTCATGGCAGTGGGGAAAGAGCTGGTAGCTTTCTGAGTGCAGGAAATCACCCTGGTGCTCCTGGCCCTGGGGCTCCTGTCTTGCAGAAAGCTTCGGAGACTGAGGTTCCTCCTGAGAGAGGCTTTCAGAAGAAGACTGAGAAGATCCGGCACCTCCACTGCCACCTCCTCCTCGCCGCAAGGCCTGCTGCTGGATAGCCAAGAGGGTTCGAGTGTCCGTGGGGTTTCCATAACGAAGCTGCTCCTGGATGAGTCGGTGCAGGACTGTGCCTGAAGCCTCTTCCATTCTCATTTTATTATATGAAGGTATGCACAAGTTGGAGAAGACCTGCATGGAGATCAACAAACAACAGTCAAACACTATAATCTCACTGCACACATATAATGAATAGTTTTAAGTGAAAGACAATGCAAGACGACTGATGTAAACATACTTATCCATCTCTACAGAATGTGAACAGACAGCAGAAAGCTTCTATGCAACTAGAACAGGTCTTCATACTCAATCAGTATTAAGCTTGTGTCGACAAATGGGTCACTTTTTGGTAGAAACTAACTCGATAAATCAATAAGAGAAAGATAACAAAAAAACATTGTAACTTTTCCCGTTCCACCTTCAATTCTACAGTAGGTGCTTTCTAGCCAGAATGGTCAATTACATTACAGTCGAAAACCCCTAATAAAATGAGTCCCTCCTAAACTATTTATCTTCTACAGACTCCTAATATTAATCCAAACTCTCATTTATTGTACTTGGAGCCAGAATATCTGATTTAATTCTGTTCTAAACATTAGAAATATACACACATCACTTTACCAGTCTATCGGACGAGAACTCGTGATTAAAGTGATTTTATTTTGAAAAAGCCTTAACCCACCTGACTTATTCTTTCTCTTCAGCTAGAAACTGTTGCTCTCTGTCCAGGTCCTGCTTGTAAATGTATGTTTATTTCATTTTCTCCTCTCTGTCGCGTCCGTCCTCTTCCAGAGTTCCAGCTCGACTGAGCGCGGCACGGGTGAATCATTTTCTTTTGAACTGCTTCATTTTAGTGAATCGGTTGAAATGCATCACATGTCCAAACGAACTGAGCTTTTTTGTTCGTACTCACTTTTCTAGCATTTATGAAATTTAATTGTCTGGAAATTGTTAATACAAGTCAAATAACAACATAATTGTATGTGGACCTGAGGGAAAAATAAACAGCACTTGATTATTGAACAGAATGAATCGTTGATTCTTGGAATCGTAAACTGAATCGAAACCCCACATCCTCGCACGCGGCTAAGTCTGGAATGTCTGGAATGGTATTCACGCGCCCCCGAGATCAAAGGGGGAGGGGAGGGGGCGGGTATTACCACAGTTCACCACCATTTCCCTTTTTTCACAAATTATTTGACTTATCTTGCATAAATTACTCTAAATTTACTTACAGCAAAAGTTTATCTCCTTTAAAATAGAAACAATCAATCTATTGTTCTTTTTAAGAGTTGTTTTGTTTAATTGTTTATTTTCTTACTATTTTCCTGTCATACTGTTTACTATAGGTAAATAATACATATGTGCAGTATGCATGTATGTCTGTCAGTCTAGTTACCTGTGTATCATGGTGTAGTTTCCTTTACATAGCCAAAATAACTCATACTCACTGAGGCTTGGACTCCACAAGGTGTGTTGTAGTATCTACATCAAGATTTCAGTAGTTTGCAAGGTGGGTCTCCAATGAGACACACTAGTTTGTCCAGCGCGTCCCACAGAGGGTCCATCAGATTGAGATCTGTGGAATTTTGGATGAGACAACAGCTCTTTGTGTGGTTTCTCAAACCGTTCCTGAAAAGTGTTTGCAGGGTGTTTTCTTGCATTATCTTATTGGAATTATGGAACAATGATGCAATGAAGAAGTGAACTTGGTCTGCAGGAATGTTTAGGTAAGTGATTGTCAAATTAAGCTCCACATGAATGCAAGAGTCAAGGTTCCACAGCAGAACACTCTCACACCCGTGTTCCCTTACTGCTTCCAAAACAAAAACTTCAAAATCAATCTGTTCACCCATTATTCACTTCATCTGAAAGATTTTTAGTGACAGATTATACACAGACACACTCACACAAACTACCAAAGCAAAAACCAGAAAACAATATTGATGCAGCCTCTTATTTTATATATATATATGTAAAGGCCAAACTTTATATATTCAAACATTAGACCACCAGCTATCTGTATGTCAAAATATATTGACAGTACTCCATTCCATCCTTTATTTTATATCCGACACAGACACTAAAGTGGAAAAACATAGTAGAACCTAACAGACGGCAACACTTTCATTTCCTCCTGATACTTGTCTATCTGAGGATTGACGCTGTTCTGTGACTTTGGAGAAAATGTGTTAACTGCACCGTAACAGCCGCGGCCTATTCTTTTACAGTGACCCCCACCCTTCGCAACCAGACACCTCAGTTTACTCTCGCTCTGTAAGAAGAGACGGTAAAGTGAAGCCTGTCTGTCCTCCTGTCTGTCCTCCTGTCTGTCTGTATAACTTCTCCTTTGTTCTGGACAGGCTCTGTCTTCCTGCAGGCCTCTGGTCCTCCGCTTCCACTATGGTTCACCTTTGTAAAGATTCAGGCCTCACTCTCAGGGCATTAACACACTGGACACCTCAGGTAATAATAATAATAATAATAATAATAATATTAATAATAATAATAATAATAATAATAATAATAATAATAATAATAATA
>JBBMFX010562596.1:0-15653 GCA_037832545.1 Rhabdalestes septentrionalis
AATATTAATACTGATTTTCTCAGGTGTTCAAATACTTATGTGCAGCAGTGCAAAACAAATAAATTCTTTACAAATCAGACAATGTGATTTCCTGTATTTTTTTTTTTTTTACATTCTGTCTCTCACAGTGGGAATGCACCTACAATGTGACTTTCAGACCCTCCATGATTTCTAAGTGGGAGAACTTGCAAAATCGCAAGGTGTTCAAATCTTATGTTTCTCACCGTATGTATTTCTCTGTACCTTACTTGAAGCATTTCAGGAGACTTTTTTTTAAAAGTTTACCACCGTTTTGCTCAGAGCAGGGGAATGGGGTGTTCAGCGACCAGTGCTAGGTTGTGAAGCTGTAAAATTTTTGCTGTATGTGATTGAGCACTGCCCAGTGTGGCAAATTAAAAAGCATTTTCCTGATGAAGATGACTCCCTTTTCCTCTATGCCCAGCACATTTTTTCCTCTCAGTGCAGTGCAAGCTCAGTAAATATATATGTATATAATATTACTTTCCAAAATCTGCCATGTTGCTGCCCAATTGGCACTGGCTGCAGCCCAATCTGTCCCAGGTTGTAAAACACAGTAGCGTTCGCAGACATGGATGAGGTGCTTTTAATGCAAACGGTTGTTTATTTGGGCTGTTGTTGGCCACACACCATGTCGTACACCCCGACTTATTAGAGAACCGCACTTGAACCAGCGAGGCACTCTTCTGGCTCCCCCCTATCCCCTTACAAACACACCCGGGGGTGGAGCCTCCTCTCCTATTTCCTCCTCTCCTACAACCAATAACCCTTTGAAATACAAAAAGGAATAAAGTGCAACTTTCACATTATACACATTGTGATCCACAACACAATAACATTCTGAACACATTACACTACCCCCACCTTACTGAAGTCCTCGACCTGAGGACAAAGTCTTTGAATCTGACTGGGGTTCTCCTCCTCCGTTTGGCCTTCAGATGCTGAGTCCTCTGAGCCCTGTGAACAATCGCCCTGAGGGATATCTGTCATCGATGCCACCTGCTTAGAGGGTGAGGTGGGGTGGTGTGGGCCTTGTTGATCCCCTATTGACCACACATACAAGAGAATACCTTAGATTCAAAGTTTCTGCATTGATCACTATGGATACTCTGGGGAACCCCGAACTTACTAAACATTCCTTCCACCAAGGCATTGGCAACTGTCACAGCCTCCTGGTAAGGCAATGAAAAGGCCTAAGGCCACAATTCTTCCACATCACACCTACGCTGTCCCCAGTAGAAGGCCTGATGCCGATGTTGAAGTGTCTTTGTCACCCCAAAATATCACGATCCAGCAGAACCATGCATGGCCTTCAATACCTCTTCTTGCTTGTCCCTGGGCACCACGACTTGCCATCTCTTTTCACCCATTGCGGGGGCCACCCAAGCTCGCTCCAGAATCACCCTCTAACATTGCAACTCCTCAAGCCAAAGAGCCAGCTGACCCTCTGGTTCCTTGAATGTCATGAGCCACTGCAATGAGGCATGGTCAGAGCGTATGTTGAAATGCTGATCACACAAATAGTACTTGAAATGCGTAATGTCAGAGATTGCGGCCAACATCTCCCATCATGTGACACAGTACCTCTATTCCACTTTGCTGAGCACCTTGCTGTAATAGGCCACTACTTTCTCTCCATCTGGCCACACCTGAGACAAGACCACACCTATTCCATCCCCACTTGCATCAGTGTCCAGAACAAAGGCCAGTTGGGGGTCCGGAGGTGCCAGAATGGGCGTGCACACCAGGGTTTGTTTTAGAGTATCAAAAGCATTTTGACAGTCCTCTGACCAGACAAAGCACTGATCCTTCTGCAGGAGCTTGTCTAAGGGAGCAACAATACAGCAAAAACCCTGTACAAAGTTCCTGTAATAAGAAGCCAAACCCAGAAAGCTTTTTAACTCTCTGGTTTGCTGGGACAGGACACTACGGTACAGCTCTCACCTTGTCCTTGGCCATGCTAATCCTCTCACTGCCTATACAATGGCCCATAAATTTCACCTCTCTGCTTAACAGTCTGCATTTATTGGGATGTAACTTCAGGCCTGCGGATCTTACTTTTTCTAGCCCTGCTCTCAATGCTGTGATAGCCAAATGAAATGAGCTTCCATGTGCCAGTATGTTATCCAAAATACCAGACACTGCTGCTGCGGTACTCTCTCCCTTAAGCGCTCAAATGTGGCTGGAGCATTGCAAAGACCGAAACTGAGGATTTTGAATTGTCACAGCCCTTTACCTGTGCAGAAAGCGGTCTTAGGTGGAGCCTCTGGTGTTTGCGGCACTTGCCAGTACCCACTTCTCAAATCCAATGATGAAAATGAGCTATAGCCAGCCACAAGCTCCAAACATTCATCCACATGCGTGAATGGGTACGAATCTTTCCATGTCACTGCACTGAGCCACTTGTAATCAACGCAAAAGTGGCACCCTCCCCCCCATAAATACTGGGGATGCCCAGGGACTCTCAGAAGGTTGAGTGTGATGGCACCGGTTTGTGTGGCCTGCCGTCCGCCTCTGTTGGCTATCGTGTTTCTGTTGGTGTTTGTCTTGGTCCTGACATTTGTTACCAGCATATTAAACTATCTATCCACTTAGGCAGGTCTATTATCGACAGTCTCTCCTCAGCATTCACTTGATTTATGAAAATCGGACATATCAGGGTTTTGGTGGAAAGAACATCCCCCCACCTTAACTTCTATCGGATATACCTGCCTGTATACTCCGTGCTCCTGTCTCACAGCCAAACCGGACACGCAAACATAAACGCCGTGGTAAGCGCAGTGGTATGCTGGTGAAGATGAAGCAAGTATCTGTCACTGACTTCGGGACTAGAACATTGGACTCTGGCATTGGATTGTCCCTCTAATCACAGCTGTTTTGTGTCCTGGCGTTCCCTGGAACCTGCTAACACTTGGCTGAGACCCATCGTCTCCTCTCCAGTGGATTTCTACACCGAACGCGTTTGCTCACCTCACTTTCATAGAGGAGGGGTGAACCTGAGCAGTCTCCGGCCAATTGGTCGTGCGTCCCGGAAGGAGAGGGAACCGGCATCTATCAGGATTATACTAGTGAATGCAAGATCGCTTGGGAATAAGACATTTATCCTGAATGAATTTTTCAAAATGCATGAGTTGGATCTTTTGTGCCTTACAGAGACCTGGCTACGCCCTGGTGAGTTGAGCCCCTTCTCAGAACATTTACCAGCCCGATTGTACATACGTAAAGTCAACAAGGACTATTGGACGAGGTGGTGGTTTAGCGTCTATTTTTAAAAACTGTTTTAAATGTAAGCAGTTGTTGGAGGCCCAGTACTCCAGCTTTGAACTGAATATGTTCGGCCCCTGCAACCGGTCTTATGTGTTGTAATATATTCTGACCATATGCCTGTATTATTTTAAGTTCCTTTTCATGCTCATGACTTTAAAGCTTGTGCTTCTACGCCCCGGGGCCGTATTATTTACTTTGATACTGCTACTCGTTTCTCTGCTGCATTTATAAGTGCCATCAAGGCTCAAACTCCTGTTTGTCGTGATACTGAAGCATTGAACAAAATTACCTCATCGTTTTATTGTACCTGCCATAATCATGAACAGTGTTGCACCTTTTAAAACTCTTCCCTAAAAAAACCCTAAAACCAAAAAAGAGCCCTGGTTGACTGACACTTCTCGTTCAATCAGATGAGAATGCAGAAGGGCAGAATGCAGGTGGAAAAAAGATAGGTTACATGTATCTTTTGACATTTTAAAAGAGGCCTGGGTTAAGTACCAAAAAAATGTTAAATCAGAAAAAACAAAATATTTTTCTGATATTGTTAGACGAAACTGTGACAAACCACGAGCTGTCACTTGCACCGCGACTTTCTGTCTGTTTGAGCCAATCTCCCTCTCTAACTTAAGTAAAACTATTGAGCCATTGAAAATTTCATCTGGCCCAGCAGACACTATTCCTCCTCTTCTCATTAGACAGACCGTCGAGACTACAGGTTCCAGCATACTAGAGATCATGAACTTGGACTTGCCATCATTGTGACTCCTGGACAGTGGTGGTTCTAGACTAAAATTACCAGGGGGGCCGAGGGGGGGTCAATGTGTTTTTAGGGGGGCACATATGCAAACGGGCCGCGTAGTGGGGGGTTATGTGCGTTTGTCAGCGTGTGTGTCAGCGCATGTGTAGCACTTTACGTAGTCCATGTAGAACACACGTAGCGTTAGTTTAGCCAGCCCATGTCAAGACTATAAAAATTATATTTAAATATTTAGCTGTTCAGAGCAGGGGGGCCATAAGGGGGCCTGGTCTCCGTGTAGAACCGCCTACTTTGCCTGATTGGCAAACAATGGAATTTTACAAAATCTAAGCCAATCATCACATTCCCAGTTTCACCACGTGTACAGACACACCAATCATCATCCATCACTGGTTATGTGTCCCGGCCCGGCCCCGAATACACACACACACACACACCAGAGTTAGAGAAATGGCTGAGAGAGACGGTGCACACATGAAAACCGCTTCAGTGTTCTCAGTTATAGCAATGCGTATTTTATTGTCAGTAATGGTAACGGCATTGTAACGGGGGAAACAGTAACTGGTTTGATTACTCGTTAGTGAAAAAAGTATCGCTGTTAGTAACAGCATTTATTTATAGCGCCGTTATTCCCATCAATGATTACTAGTCACTGATTTTGGAGATTCTGCTGTCCTAATCCTTATTGATTTCACCGCTGCATTTGATACTGTAGATCATGACATATTAATCTCCCATCTGGAGCACTATGTTGGTATCAGATGCACTGCTCTGGAATGGTTTAAATCCTATCCAACAGACAGAAGTTTTTCTGTCTGCCTAAATGGATCGGAATCCATCTCTGCACCTCTCCACTGTGGTGTTCCTCAAGGGTCCATTTTAGGGCCTTTACTGTTTTCCTTATACATGCTCCCCTTGGGATCCATTCTTAGAAAATATAATATCTCCTTTCATTGCTATGCAGTTGATACGCAAATTTACATGCCACTAAAACATAATGACTCTCACTCTATTAAACGTCTTTCTAAATGTCTAGAGGACATCAAAGCCTGGATGGCTTTACATTTTTTAAACTTTAATGAAAACAAAACTGAGGTTCTAGTCTTTCAGCCTAGTGCTGCCTGTGATGCAAATGTAGACCTAGGCCCCTTAGCACCTTATGTGAGAGACACAGCCAAAAACCTTGGTGTAATCCTGGACTCTAAATTTTAAATGGAGAAACAAATGAATACCATTGTAAAATCGAGCTTCTTCCAATTAAGGCTTTTATCCAAGGTTAAACCCTTCCTATCATTCAAAAACTTTGAGAAGCTCATCCATGCCTTCGTGTCGTCCCACCTAGATTACTGTAATGCCCTGTATGCGGGCAGTAGTTGCTCCTCATTATCCCATCTTCAACTGGTTCAGAATGCTGCAGCCCTTCACTGGCTCCCTGTCTGTTATAGGATTCATTTAAAAATTATTTTATTTGTTTTCAAATCTTTACATTGTCTGGCACCCTCTTATATATCAGGTCTTTTAAAAGTTCATACACCATCCAGGGCTCTTAGGTCAGCTGACCAACTCCGCCTAGTCATTCCTCCCTCTAGGCTAAAAAGCAGAGGTGATCGGGCCTTTGCAGTGATGGCACCCAAGTTCTGGAATGAGCTGCCACTGCACATACGCCTGACTCCTTCCTTGGATGTTTTTAAATCTCATCTTAAAACCCATCTGTATGCCCTGGCATTCAATACAGCATGAATGTTTTATTTGATAGCCCTTTATGTTGTCATTTATGTTTTTCAATTATGTCATAGATCCCTGATTGTCTAGCACTTTGGTCAGCCGTTATTGTTGTTTTCAAAGTGCTTTATAAATAAACGTAACTTATAACTTGTAACTTCTATTATACTAGCATGCTGCATTCCAGATAATGCCTGTTCCGCAGCCTCCTGCCGCTTCTTGGCCGCGGACATATAGGCATCGCATCCCCTGTGTCAATATCTTGTTTCACAAGGGAAGTCTGACCCAGGTCTTCCTCATTTCAGGCAAAACATTCCTGGAATTCCACTAACAGCTCCCACAACTGTTTCTGTTGCTGCATGTCCAAGTCACCCAAGCTCCACTGCATTATCTCCCGCAGCTCCGCCATTATGTCCCCTGCACTTCCTGAAGCAGACTAAGGCCATATGTGCATAGGTAGGGGCTCTTGTTGGGACACAATGGGTGGCATTGTGGATTTTGAGTCATACCCATCTTCCAAGTGACAAACCCAGGACCCAACCGCCAGTCCATCTATGATGAAAAAGTCCAACCCCAAGATACAGCTGTCCTGCACATTAGCTATCCACACTGGATGCTGCATGTTCACACCTGACACAGACAGAGTGAAAGCCCCTTCCCATTCATTGGTGCGAGCTCGCAGGTAACTGTACAGAGCTGAACTACAGTGTCCTCTAGCAGTGTTCCCTCAGGCACCACCTCAGGACCACTGTAGACCCTGTGTCTACTAGGGCAGTGCATTTAACTCCCTCAATGCAAATCGGAATATGGCAAAAATCTGATATGGCCATTCTTCCCACAGCCACCACTCCATGTGCACCCATTCTGCTGCCCATAGTTTTGGCGAAAAGTGTGACTTGGACTCCCGCCTACTGTGCACCCTTGCTGTTTCCCAAATTCTTAGTTAGTGCAGGGCATTCCTTAACCAGATGCCCTTGCTGACCACATCCCCAGCAAAGGTGGACCAGTGTATGCTGTGTCTGCCGCCAGGGTGAAGGCCGCGCTAGCCCCCGAGTCATCTCTGTAATCTCCTCCATCCACTCTGATCTTTCTGAAGCTGTTTCATATCCCCCAGCAGCCCCTGACAGTGGGACAGGTGCCCACAGCTGACTGCATCACTGCCGCAACTGCCATCTCCCTCTCTACAGCCAACTCCAAAGCCTCAGCTAAATCACGCAGGCATGCTAGCTGTATATGTATGCACACTGGGCACAAGGCTCTGATGAACTGATCACAGGCCAGTTTGCTTTGCACTGATATGGGCATAACCTGCCTGGTATAACCTGCCTTGCTAAGGATTCAATATCATTAGCCAGAGCACGCAGTGCACCTTGGGATTCTCTGATGACTTTGTAATTCAGACCGCAGAAGCTCAGATCGGAAACACTGTTCAAAGTAACGTCTTAACGCACCGACCATTGCACCATTTTCAGCCCTCTCACTTGCTTCAAGCAGCAATAAACATGACTGTGCATTATCTGTCAGTCAAAGAGCAAGCTGAAGGGCTTTCTGTTCTTATTCAGTTCATTGGCGCTGCCATTATTGTTTACCTTTGGTCGGGTTGCTTCATGCGAGAATGGCGCCGCTACGTCACGTATGCCTGGCATCATGGCGGTCAGCAGTGAGGGGTAATGGCGGCTTGTTTCCTCACTTGCAGCTGCCGCGTCGCATGGCACGTTTTTCACTTAATTTATTTTGTACTGACTGGAAATAGCCGCTGCATGTGCACTGCCCCAGCACCAGCGTAATCCTCATTTTTCTCCATATTAATATGAACTGGACTATCCATTCTCTCCAGCGGAAGAAGCTGCTCGTCTCACTCAATCAGCGACGGCATTTTTAATGTAAAGGGGTTTTTATTTAGGCTGTTGTTGACCACAACCCACGCTGTAGACACCCTGACTTCTTAGAGAATCACACTTGAACCAGTAAGGCACACTTCTGGCTCCCCCCTCCCTTTTACAAACTCACCCGGTGGAGCCTCCTCTCCTGTATCTTGAACTACCAATAACCCTTCAAACCGTAAATAAAGGAATAAAGTACAACTTTCAAATTAAACACATTGTGATCCCACAATACACAATAACATTCTGAACACGTTAAAATACACTCATACACGACTTTATGGTACTGAGATCCAGCGAGTATGTCTGTGTTTTATTAAGCCCTGAGTTTATTGAGAGCTGAAAACAAGCTTGTATTGATCAGCGGGGCCTTAAAGTCAATGCTATATGTGTAGTGTAGGCTGGATAAATGGTTAAAAGCTCCACACACAAACCTACACTTGGTCCAGGTTGGACAATGGTTCATTTCTCATCCACTGTATTTTTTTTTACCTGTGTTTTTTCCCCAATTTGCCTGTGTTATTTATTGCAAAATACAGATGAATCTATTTTGTTTATGTAGTAATATATGGTCTGTCATGTCATTAATAATGTCCTCCCGATTTCCATACACCTGTGGTCCTCAGGGGTCAAAAATGACCCCACTTCAATTGAGTGTGTTTTAAAGTATAAAATATAAATTCTCAATCAGTTCAGTGTTACACCTTAATTTTACTTTAATTTACCAAAATATTACCACAAAATATACCCTTGATTTTGCAATATAAGGCCACCAGCACTTGTTTACATAAAGTATACTGTTTTTAAGTGAAAATGAAATGAGACAATAAAATATTAAAATGTTTAGATTATTTTTGACCATTTGACTAGCAACAGAGTGTTGTATGTTGAACTTTAGTGAGAATGTTTTTTTTTATCATTTGAATTTTTTTAATGGCAGCACATAATAACACCTGTGGTCAAATACTTTAAAAAATGTTTGTATTCGGGAAACCACGCCCCCCAGTAAACATCCCAGGCTCGCGTTCGGGAATAGATACTCCTTTCCAGTGCCGGCGCCGAGGGGGGCAATAGATGGCATTGCCCCCACTAGCGATTTAAAAGCACCCCCAACGCCTCGCTCATATGCAAGGGCAGACTGGAACTTGTTCGTCCTGGAAAATTCGTGAACGGTCGTACGCCGCTGAAGGGATCTCCTTTTGCTCAGTTCCCATTCGAAATATACATTCCACCTTAAAAGCTGCTCTCCAGGTGGCATTATCACCATTTCTTTACCTCTTTACCTTTACCTCTTTACCTACAGGCAAAATGGCGCTATTGCAGCCTGGAGAGCAGCATTTAATTTGGAACTAAAAAATCAGCCAGCAAGCGGCAAAAACCATAAACCCACCACCCACCACCCCGGTCCACGTACGATAGTGCCCGCCCATGAACTACGAAACCAAACCCCTTAATATAACTTTAATTTAATTTAACTTTAACTTAATTAAGTGGAAAAGTGCACAGATTAAGTCTGATTAAGGGGTAAAACTACTGAATTTTTCCCTTCTTTAAAAAATTTGCCCCTTAAATAACTGAAGAAAATGTCTTATGTTTTGGATTAAGGGGTTTCACACTCATACCTTAAATCCACTTTTAAGGTAAAATTAAGGGAATGGTTTACAAATGAATGGCCTTTTAATTAAAATTCAGGTGTTTGGCATATTTTCAGGGGGAAATTAAAGTAGAGTCAAGCATATTTTAAGTACAATTGTGTTTCTTAGTGATGGTCACGTAGATGCCTACCCAGTTAGTCCACTCTGGCGCCGGCACTGCTCCAGAGTCTATGCGTTTCATTATAAATTTTAGACGAATGGGGGGAGGAGTGTGTTGCCCATCGCTGTGTCTGAAATCACATACTTCCCTACTGTATAGTATGTGAAAAACAGTATGCGAGGCGAGTAGTATATCCGAATTCATAGTACACGATAAAGTCTATGCGAGAACTACCCGGATGACCTACTGCTTCCGGCCGAATTCTGTAGTAGGCATTCCATGGACACTGCACTTTCCCATAAGGCAGAGGGAGAGGTGGTTTCATACTCAAAAATGGCACGAAATGGAGACTCGGCTCTTTTCGTGTGTAAGTACCTTAAGGAAAACTTTCCTTGTGGTGAAATTACACTTGTGAGAAAATGCCCTCTGTAAAGGTAAAAATAATGCCATTACATTAAATATAAAATCTTGCTGTTGTGACAACACATGACACGTAACAACAATGACACAGTGGATGTAGTACGAATTCCATTCATACTACCCTCATTCATTCTACATAGAACGTACTGTTTTAACGGTAGAGCAGTACATTCATATTCAAATGTAGTAGCTACTCAAGTAGTATGCGATTTCCGACTTAGCACATGCGTGTCAGCATGCATGTGTAGCGCTTTAAGTAGTCTGCCTAGAACACACGTAGCGTTAGTTCCGTTCTTTTAGCTAGTGTGTGTTGCAATATGAAACTTATGTTTCAATCTTTGGCTGTTCAGTGCAAGGGGGACATAAGGGGGGCCAGGAGCAATTCTACAGTGTAGACCTGTGTAGAACTCCCTATGGTGCCAGCAAACAAATATATTACAAACTGAGTGACTTAAAATGACAAAACTAAAACTGTAACAATTTGAAGGTACTTCAAAAAATTGAAAACAGTTGGATTCAAGTTTGTGGTGCAGATGGATTGTGTGTAGAGCTGGAACCCATGTTTGCAAATTCATTTGTGGTTTGGTAAGGAAGTTAGTTAACCTTCTTTGCATTCTCTAAGTGAGGATTTAGGCACAGATGTTTGTGTTCAGCTACTCCAATGTATCTTATTGCTTTTCTGGGTGGGTTGAATGATTACCCCTTGGACAGCTGGTATAAATGGGCAAGCAGCGGTTAAACCCTCCCTCTCTTTTGAAGAAAAAGAACATCAAATTATGATTTTTTTTTCATACACAAGGTTTTATTTGATTGGAGAAATTTCAGATGTGGGGCTGAAGTCTGTGGGCTACTGATTTTTAGCAATCCCATCCACTACTGACCTGCCGTGTCAGTGCTGTGTACATTTTAACACCAATGTGAGAAACAAATATGGTTTAAAATAATCTAATAAACAGATGCAGCATCTGAACACTGTTATAGAGTTAATTTCCAAGTCAGTTTTAAGTCCAGTACTGGAAAATGTTATCAATAATGGAGGATATTTTTTCATAGTCCAGGACTAAGCTTTATCCTTATGCATTATGGCAATTTATGGTATAGACAAAAATTCACTTTGTAGATAAAAAATAATATTTACATTTACATGAATGGTATTTAGAAAACAGTCTTATCCAGAGCAACATATGGAATAAAGCACCTATATTTACAGAAATTAGGTTAAAGAATCTGTTGTGGTGGTGACTTTTGTAAAGGGAAAACTCCTTTTAAGCAGCAAAAATGTTCTTACTAGATTTAATATAGATTCGGTGGCCATTCTGGGAGCCATTGATCTTCTAGAATGAACAAAAATGAATAAAAAATAGAAAAATACATTGCTGAAGAAGTATTTAGATTTAATGAAATACGAGCAGTCCAAACCCAGTGCAAGTGTGAAACACCTGGAAATATATTTACAAACAAATTACAGCAGATTTTTTGCGTAGCTTCATAGGTCATTCCGTATGATACAAATGAAGATGAGAAACTTCTGCCAGTAAGCTACTGCTGTTCCTTTTCAAAAAAGTAAAAAAGATGGATGTTACAGGCAGGGAAGAAGAAGAAATGCATCCACAGATTTGGAAAGAAATATAGGACATGATTTGTGTTTCACTTGCAGCTGTCACCACAATAAATTTTGCAGTAAAATATAAACTGCAGAGAAATGCTACTGTTCAAGCTGCAGAGAAAAGCATATTTATCATATGATAAAGCTAGAAGATACCTTCCTAAAACATGTACATATCAATAAACATATATTACACAACAATAACTGAAGGGTCCTTTCAATTATTGTCTGGAGAGTGGGGTTACACAAGAGCTCATGGGGACAATATTAATTACAACAATAATAAACAATGCTATACAGTTTGAAGTTAACTTGGTGGCATTAATATGGGAAGAACTCTTGGAGGTTGGACTGTTTGCAAGATAACAGATTAGCAGGGGATGCCTGTTGATCACTTTTTCTCTTTGTCACCTATGTTTTTAGGGAGTATGAGAGATGCCTCTGCTAGTATTTCCTGACAACAAAGACAAGGCTGTTCAATTGCACACAGACCATGAGCCCTGAGTCATGTCTTGAAACACATAAATGTATGTATGTGTGTCCATTCCACACTTATGCTATTAAAACATGCGTATTTACATGTGCATGTGCAGAGGGAAGAAGAGAGAGAGAGGACTGACTGGTAGTCTGATGAAAAATGGTGTCAGGCTGTCATAGATGCACTAGCCAAGTGATGTCAGGTGGCATTAAAGATCCCCTGCACTGCAGAGATAAACAGTAAAATCCTCCAGACTTTGGTTTATTATACCTGTGGTTTGTTGGAACAAGATGAATTTCAAACTTTTTAATACGTTCATATTTTATACATGTCCATATATGTTTGTATATACACAAATGTGGGTGTTGCAAGGTAAACTGCAGAATTCAGGTCAGGTCTTCCTGATCTAGAGGGTAAAATCCAGTGCAGCAATGCTGTTGATCCCCAGAGAGAGGAAAAAAACTGGAGTCTAAAATCCATAACCATAACACTACATTTCCCACAACCACCCCAACACACAGACAGACAAAATGACTACTAGTACAGTTTTAATCTTCAGAAGTAGTAAACTGCAGCTGTTTGCAAGACATTTTGGTTGCCTCAGAGCCTACAATGACACAAAAAATTACAATTTTCACTGATATTGACATTTGAATCAGCAAGACATTTGAAGTTAACTGACATAAATGAACTAGAACTTTCGTGTTCATAAGAAAGTCATATACTGTCAAACTGTGTATTTATGAGGAATTAATGTCAAGAAGTGACATTTCTACCTGAGATAAGGCAAATGCATTACAATGCACAAAAATAATGATAATGTTTACAAACTAGACTACCTAGATGCTCACAACAAAACTGAATAAAAATATTCTGTAGAAAAGTCAGACTCCATGCATGTTCACTAAAGACAATGGATATTAATTTATTTGTGGGAAGAAACCCCCCAGACTGTAATTTCTAATCTGTCTATTCTTTTGACAGAGTAAATGCAAGCAGTTTCCTCAAACAAGGCATAACCTCCCCCTCCTTTGGCCCTGCCCATTTTCATCATAAAGACAAAATTAGAGATTCACTGTAGCAGTGACTTAGACAGAAATACAATTAAAGTTACTTCTTCGTTTACACAATATTCCTGCATTTTTGTGCGTGTTGTACACATTCACAGTGCTGAATGAAATATGCAGTAATTAATATAACAATAAATGATTAATTCCATTGACGAAGAGCAGAAGACATGAATACACACTCACCTCCACAGCAAGAGATGTCACAGACATCAAGGCCAAAGTATAAATGCAAGAGAAAAGAATAAAAACAGAAATAAAAACTGCAGATGAGGAACAACAAAAGGGAAGGAAAAAGAGGACAAGGAGAAAAGAGTGTTAGTCAAAGTGAGAGAAGTAGGAAGAAGACAAGAACAACCTCCATCACAGCAAACTTGCAGAGGGTTCCTTTGGAATTATAAGATCACTGACAGTTAATCTGATGTTAAGTACAGTACTCTTCACAATTACCCCTCTTGAATATGACTTAAATGTAACAAGAATACTGACATCCTAGTCAGTTATTTTAAGTGTAATGACTGAAAAAAATCCCAGATTTTATAATGAAATAAACCTAAATTAAATACAGCATTTACATTAAGACCATCCACCAAATGTTATTTATTTTATGCACTGCTGGCATGAATAGATGCAACTTTCCTTTAACCTGTGGTAATAAAGATGGAGACAAATGCTAGAAAATCGTCAGTTCACCTTCTCCTCCAGATCCTTAATCTGTCTTCTCTGAATGTCTGTTTTATCCTCTAAGTCTCTTATTCTCTGTAAAGAGAAAAAAATGCTGGTCTGTTTTTGACTGTCAAGATTACAGCCTATAGTAATACTGGAAACTGTAATGTGTGATTTATGTGGAGCATGATTTGGGACAATCTTCAGAGAAGTACTTTGGTCCACGTTTTGGCTCCAGCCTAACTCATACGACTGGAATGAAAATGTGGACCCGTTAAAGACCACTGGATTAAGCATTAAAGCTAGTCTGTTTTGTTTGTTGGGAAACCATTTCTTTGTGTAAACTGTATAGATTTCATTCAAGTGGTGATCACATGCAATGAGATTATTCAGCAAATTATGTTCTATATTATTATACATCCTAGACATCCAAAGGTATTCAAATATGTTTTATTCACAAAGTACTAATTACAGGACATTGGTGTATATTTTCAAAACTCTAATCACAAAACAGATTATGAAAATGCACATTTGTCAGTAGCTTGAAAACCATACACATAAAACCTAGATAATTTGTTCATTGAAATTAAATCACCTGTTCAAATGGACACAACTGAAGATCAAAGTATTTCCATCTCAAAATAATATGATTGAGGACAAGGCAACAGACCAAGACAGTGGCAGCAACAACAGAGTGTATCCCATGAGATAAGAACAATGGTTGTAGACCTGGTCATAAATCATGGTATGACAATGACTGATGTAGCTTGAATGCTTCAATCAAATCACAGAAGAACAGTTGTGGCCTCAACCATCAGAAAATTCTGCAATGAGAACCGGAATGGCTTATAATTGTATACTGCAGGCAGGGGCAAATCAAGCTTTCCAAAAGTCCGGGGATGGGGAAGCCAAATTATAAATTAAATCACAGCCAATTGTAACTTCTAAAATTTCTACATTTATATACATGTAGGCCTGGCCTACACTATGGAAATAAAACTGTAGTACTGTTAATGACTCAGATTGGAGGAACTTCCTCATACCCCTTGGCCTTAATTAACAATTGCAATTATTTATACTGCTAAGGTGGTGCGTATAAATCTGATAAGTGTAAATACAAGCTAGCACTGTCAATGCCTGAGACACCATTGCATGCACCATTGCAATCAGCAGTGCTGTAGTCTAGTTTGCTGTAGTGGGAATACTGTCCTGCTCTATTACAGCAGTGCTGTAGTCTAGTGTGCTGTAGTGCGAATACTGTCCTGTTGTATTACACTACTGTCAGTATTGCAGCCTGTTTTACTGGACATACGCAAACTCAAGAACATTAGTTATAAGGCATACAACTTGTGCATCATGTAGACTACAGCCCTGCTTCATTCTACCTGTTGAGTGTTGACTAGGGTGACCACCAGACGTCCTTTTTGGAGACCTGGAGACCTCTAAAACAAGGCTGGGATTTTAGAATGGTCGGGTATTTTGAGCTGCCTAACCATTCATCACGTCATGGGTATCTCTCATTAACTAGTTACTGTCCAACACTTCTACACGCCTGTTCACTTCCACTCACGCTGTGGACCCAAGAGATAAGTGAGCGAAGTGAGGGGGGACACTCGATATCAGCAGTACAAAATGCCTTAATGCCATTGTAAATTCCCTAATGAATTACATAAAGATCACTTATCCCTCGGGTTGGAGTGTAGGACAGTAACTACTTAATGAGACATGCCCATGATGTGACAAATGTTTAGGAAGCTCAAACTCCCTGACAATTCTAAACACATATAGAGTGAAGCAATTTAGGATTGAGTATGTTCATGTATGTTCAATTTAACCCTTTAAGCGCCGTTTTTTTTAAATACTGGATTTTTACATCAATATTTCAAAAGCTTGTGGCTTAAAAGGGGTTAAAGATAGAGACTTATAGTAAATGAGAAAAATGTTGGGCATGACCTGAAGCTTATGTGGGGTATAAATATTCTCATCTAATTTGCATATTATGATGTCATGAAGT